>JAUUDY010256825.1:0-10682 GCA_032361765.1 Panulirus inflatus
CGTGTCCCAGGTACCAACATCCAGGTCTCAGATTCCTCCACCCAGGTCTGAGGTACCTTCATCTGGTTCTCAGGTACCAACATCCAAGTCTCAGAACCCTCCATCCAGGTCTGAAGCGCCTTCATCCGGTTCCCAGGTATCAACATCCAGGTCTCAGATTCCATCCAGGTCTGAGGTACCTCCATCCGATTCCCAGGTACCATCATCCAGGTCTCAGATCCCTCCATCCACGTCTGAGGCACCTTCATCCGTTTCTCAGGTACCAACATCCAGGTCTCAGATCCCTTCATCCAGGTCTGAGGCTTCTCCATCCGATTCCCAGGTACCAACATCCAGGTCTCAGATCCCTCCACCCAGGTCTGAGTTACCTTCATCCGGTTCCAAGGTACCAACAACCAGGTCTCAGATTCCTCCACCCAGGTCTGAGGAACCTCCATCTGGTTCCCAGGTACCAACATCTGGGCATCAGATACCTTCACCCAGGCCCCAAGCATCTCCGTTTAGGTCTGAGGCACTTCCAACCAGATCCTAGACACCTCAACCAAGGTCTCGGGCTACTCCACCCAGTTCAAAGGCACCTCTACCAAGGTCCCAGGCAACTCTACCCAGACCCAAGACACCGCCATCTAGGTCCCAGGTACCTCTGCCCATGTACCAGGTACATCTGTCCAGGTCCAAAGCACCTCCGTTCAGGTCCCAAGCAACCTGATCCAAGTCCCAGGTACCTCCACTCAGGTTCCAGGCAATTACATCCACGTCCCTGGCAACTCATTCCAGATCCCTCTCAATTCCATCCATGCCTTAGGCAACTACGTTCATATCCCAGGCAACAATTTCCAGGTCCCAGGCAACTCAGTCCAGATCCTAGCTACCTCCGTCCAGGTTCCAGGCAACTACCTTCAGGTCTCAGGTAACTCTTTCTAGGTCCCAAGGAACTCTTTCTTGTCCCCACACACCGTCTAAATCTTGGCACCTTCCTCTAGGTCCCAGGCATCTCTCCCTGGGTCCTGGGAAACTCGATCCAGGTCCCAGACACCATCTTTCAGGTATCAGGCAACTATTTCCTGGTCCCAGGGAACTTCTTCGGTTGGAGTTGTACAGTCTGATCTTTTCCTCTTCGGTGCATAGTTTTAGAGAATGACAGGAATAACGTTAAAAAAAGTAGTCATGAAACCACCTCTCCGGTTAGGAAGAAAAATAATGAATATTCTTTCATTCAGCGCAGTCACCGTTACCGTGAACTCTTCGAAACCTTTGTTTACATCTTTGGCAAAATCCTTGAATACCAACAAGAAAGACAAGAAACAACGACAGGCTGAAAACAAGCCCTCCTCCCTATCATTGGGAATCTTAGATAGAGATGATTCCTTCTATGATGAATATGTGGGTCAAGAAGATATTTCTATAGGAAATGCACCTTTTTTTCTCTGAATCTGCATATTAGGAGCCACATTTTCACAAACGTGGATCACAGTTAACAGAATTGCCAGAGCATCACAACGATCATCTTCCCGGGGCAAATTTTTCCACTCGATACGGAAAACCTATTGAGAGCAATCATCGTGGACAGACAAAGTCATCACAAACCAGTTTTCAAGGCAGACATCACAAAGTAGGTTTTCTTTTACAAATACAAGATAGCTCTCGTCTAACAGCCCAGCTTCCAAATACACAGACTTTTCCACACCTACCCTCAACAAGACACGAGGATCACAATATGCTCCGCCCCTTTACCGTCCTCTGCTACAGCCGCGACCTTCAGCAACGCACCAATTCTTCTCCCGGACATTCCCTGAACATCTACGAGAATCACTTTCCACGATATGGATATCCAATTCAAAGTGAAAGCATAAGGAAGAGCCTTATCAGTCATCTGTCCCAGGTGAACGCCGCTTCCTTTTAAGTCAAATTCGGCAAAAGCCACAGATTTTCAATGCCGAAAATCCACTTTTTCTGCTCAGAAAACAGTTCTCCAACAGTATATTGTCCCGAAAATGTTCCAGATACACACCACATGTTTTCTGAAAAGTCTGAGCAAATGATTCATTAAACTTCCGACAGCTCAAAAGAGTCGAATTTCCGTCGGATGTGCCATGATTCATTATTAGATATGCCGCAACTTGTATCGTCAGTTCCATCGAAGTTTTTCAATTTATCACGACAACACCCTACTTTCCCCAACCGTACGACAATAGTAGTCTCTGTTGTTGTATACACAGCGGTCGTGTAGCATCCACCAGCAGGTGACGTTCACAAGTGGAACCCAGGTACACCTCACTGCCAGCACCTCACCTCCACACCACCATATCAACAACAATGAAAGGGTCCATGCTTCAGTGAAAGAGCCTCTAGGTAATCAGGGAACATCAAGAACGACAGCAAAATATAGTTTTTCTTCTACGAACACATCATTTTAGAAGCCACAATGTAGTTTCAGGGATGTCGATATCCCTGATGACGTCAGCATCTCTGAGAAAGTCAGGCAATCCTGCGAAATCCGCATCTCCGGTGACGTCAGCTAAATAGTCGTCAGCATATAAACTAGTGTCAGTAGTTCCTGTGCCGGTAATAGTTTTTAAATTTAAAGTCATCGGAAACGTCAGGAAGTACCACGAAGTTCTTTGCTCCGTTGACATTAACAAGCCTGATTAAGAGTAAATTGACCACGCAAAATTATTCCATAAAACAGTTAGCAAGAAGTTCATCATTAAAAGAGTCGGTACTGTTGCCATCACCTTCTCCATTACAGTCACCACAACCGTCTCCAACAACAGCAGCATCTTCTGCATCTCTTCCATCTCTAATACCCCTTTAATCTCCAGCACGTTTACAACCTGAGTTTCATGCTCAACCAACAGCATACCATTACCAACTTCAGTGCCTTTATTATCTGCAACACAACTATCAGATCTAAGGCCACACCTATCTCCAGCACGAAAGCTATCACCTTCTACAGAAGTAGAACACTCGGCACCATTGTCACCATCGTCATTATCACACCACTCACCAACATCACTACTATCCCCAACAGTATCATACTCTTACCATTCCAAACGCCACCACACTCAAAACAAACTTCATTAAACAAACTTCACTCAACCTTACCTTCTCCATTTCCAGCACCATCATACTATCCCCTGCCTTCACCGTTCCAAACATCACTATTTTCACATCCCTAGTAGCATTATAATCACCACTATATTCGCCATCACAGTCACCTCCTATCATACCCAACATCATACTCACCAATGCCCCAATTAGCACACCCAGTAAAAACTTATTCGCTATTTTCACCATCCACAAAGTTGTCAAGAAGAGTCTACAAGGCCTTCTTCTCTCGTACCATTCGCCACACACCTGCCACTGTCATTCATCAGCGCCAATAGCGCCACCGACAACCACACCATCACCACCCACACTATCATCAAGACAAGCACCATACAACAATCACCACCACAGCCATCACTACCAGCACCATCACTGCCACAACTATCACCAACATCACTAGCACCATCATCACCAACACCGTCACTACCAGCACCATCAACATCCCCACCACTACCAGCATCATCACTACCATAGCCATCACCACCGCATATATCAATATCATAAGCATCACCAACCACACTATCACCAACAGCACCACTATCACCCCTAATGAGTACCATCACAATCTGCACCAGCAGCGCCCACACCATCAACGCCACCACCATCTACACCATCAACATTACCACCCGCACCATTACAGACAGCACCATCACCACAGGCACTAGCAGAACCACAGCTATCACCAAAACAGCGAACACTACCACAACAATCATCACCAGCAGCATCATCACCAGTATCATCATTACCAGAATCATCATCACCATTACTATCACCACCACAACAATCACCACCACCATCACCATCTGTACCATCTCCATCAGCATTATCACTACTAGTGTCATCACCACCAGCACCATCACAAAAACATCATCACCACTGGCACCATCACCACCAACATCATCACCAACAGCACCATCATCAAAAGCATCACCACTAGCACCATCAACGGTGGTACAATTACCAGCAGCAACATGATCGCTGATGCCAATACGTATCACCAGCACCATCACCACCAGCATCATCACCACCATTATCATCACCACTGCAACAATCAACACCACCAGCATCACCAGAACCATCTCCACCAGCACTATCAACACCGACATCATCATCAGTGCCATCACCACCACCACCACCACCACCACCATATCCACAACCATCACAATTACAACAAGCATCGTCACCACTAGCACCACCACCAGCATTATCATCAAAATCATCATTAGCATCATTATCACTAACACCATCACCACCAGCATCATCACCACCAGCATCATCATCACCAACATCATCATCATCAATGCCATCACCATCAGAACCATCACCACCATCATCATCACCACCAGTATCATCATCACCAGTGCCATCACCACCAACATCATCACCACCAGCATCATCACCAGTACTATCACCGCCAGCACCATCACCATAAGTATTATCACCATTAGAACCATCACTAGCAGCACCATCACCACCATCACCACCAGCACCATCATCACCATCACCATCACCACCACCACCACCAGCACCACCATCACCACCATCACCATCACCACCACCACCACCATCACCAACACCACCAGCATCATCACCATCGGTACCATCACCACTCGCATCAGCACCACCAACACCATCACTATCATCATCACGATCACCAACAGTACTGTACCAACAGTGTCATCACCATCACCAAAAGCACCATAGCCACCAGCACTACCACCATCAATATAATCACCACCTCCAGCACCATGACCATCAGCATCATCACCACTAGAACCATCTCCATCAACATCATCCCTAATTAACATCACCATCAGTACCATTACCACAAGTACCATCAAAGCCAGCTCCATCGCCATCAGCACCATCACCACCGGCACCATCACCACCGGCACCATCACCACAAGCATCATCACCACTAGCACCATCACCACCAGTAACATCACCAGCAACATCATCAGCATCATCATCATCAGCATCATCACCACAAGCATCATTACCACTAGCACTATCACCACCAGTTCCATCACCACCTGCACCATCACCATCAGCATCATCATCACCAGTATCACCAGTGCCATCACTACCAGCACCATCACCACCAACATCACAACTACCAGCATCATCACCACCAGCATCATCATGACAAGTATCATCACCATCAGCACCATCACCATAAGCATTATCACCATTAGAATCATCACCAGCAGCACTATAACCACCATCACCACCAGCACCATCATCAAAAATACCATTACCACCAGCACAACCAACATCATCACCTCCAGCATCATCAAAACCAGTACTTTCACCATCAGCATCATCACCACCAACACCATCACTATCAACAGCGACATCACCATCACCAACAGTACCATTACCACCAGCGCCATCACCATCAACATCATCACCACTAGAGCCATCTCCATCAGCATCATCACTACTAGAAACATCACAATCAGCACCATCATCACAAGTACCATTAAAGCCAACACCATCACCACCATCACCATCACCACAAGCATCATCATCACAAGAATCATCACCACCACCATCATCATCACCACTGCCATCACCACCAGCACCAACACCACCATCATCATCAACACCAGTGCCATCACCACCATCATCACCACCAGCATCATCATCACCAGTGCCATCACCACCAGCACCATCACCACCAGCACAATTACTACCAGCATCATCATCACCAGCATCATCATCACAAGTACCATCACCATCAGCACCAACACCAGCACCATAAGCATTATCACCATTAGACCCATCACCAGCAACACTATAACCATCATCACCACCAGCACCATCATCAACAATACCATTACCACCAGCACAACCAACATTATCACCACCAGTGCTTTCATCACCAGCATCATCACCGCCAACACCATCACAATCACCAGCGCCATTACCATCACCAACAGTACCATTACCACCAGTACCATCATCATCAACACCATCACCACCACCAGCACCAGTACCATCAGCATCATCACCACTAGAACTATCTCCATCAGCAACATCACTACTAGAAACACCATCAGCACCATCAGCACCATCACCTCAAGTACCTACCATCACTACTAGCACCATCACCACAAGTATCATCACCACTAGCACCATCACCACCAGTACCATCACCATCATTATCAATATCATTACCACCAAAGTCATCACCAGCATCATCATTATCGTCATTGCCATCACCACCAGCACCATCACCACCAACATCATTACCACCAGCATCATCATTACCAGTGCCATCACCACCAGCATCCTCACCACCAGCACCATCACTACTAGCATCAACACCACCAGCATCATCATCACAAGTACCATCACCACCAGCATCAATACCATAAGCATTATCACTATTAGAACCATCACCATCAACACCATCACCGCCATCACCACCGGCAACATCATCAACAATACCAATACCACAGCACCATCATCATCACCACCAGCATTCTCACCACCACTCATCATCAGCATCATCACCACCAACACCATCACTATCACCAACACCATCACCATCACCAACAGTACCATACCACCAGCACCATCACCATCACCAACAGTACTATTACCACCAGCGCCAACATCATCACCACCACCACTACCAGCACCATCAGCATCATCACCACAAGAACCATTTCCATTAGCATCATCACCACTAGAAACATTACCATCAACACCATCACCTCAAGTACCATCAAATCCAGCACCATCACCACCAGGACCATCAATACAAGTATCATCACCACTAGCACCATCACCACCGGTACCATCATCACTAACACCATCACCACCATCATCAACATCACCACTAGCACCATCCCCACCAGTACCAAAGCCACCAATACCATCACGATCAACACCATCAACATCATCACCACAAGCACCATCATCACCAGTATTATCACCACCAGCATCATCACCGCTAGCATCATCACCATCAGCCTTATCACCATCAACACCATCACCACCAGCACCAAAACAACCAATAGCATCACCATCATCCACCCTCCTCGCAACTGTATAACATTGTTGGAACAACTATTTCTTCAAACATACCCATTTTTGCTCTCCGAGATAACGTTCTCTCCTTCCACACATAAACATACCCATTTTTGCTCTTTGAGATGATGTTCTCTCCTTCCACACATTTTTTATTTGTCCCAGGACCTTTGCCCCCTCCCCCACCCCATGACTCACTTCCGCTTCTATGATTTCATTCGCTGCTAAATCCACTCACTGAAAACTCAGTCACCAACTTCGGCAGTCTCTCACTGTATCATCAGCGAACTACAACAGACTCCCATCCAAAGCCCTCTCAACCCCACGTGAAAAATGAAACATAAGTTCCCAAGTGCACTTTCATGTAATGATAACATCATCAGGAGAGATACAAGAATGAGATAGAAGACTTAAAATAGTCAGTTGACATAAAAAGAGAGAGATAGCTAAGATGACAAAGGTAAACACATGTTTCTGGTTAGTGGAGAGAATGAGTGAGGAAAGGTTGACAAAGAAGATATATGTGTCAGAAATGGAAGGAACAAGGAGAACTGGGAGACCAAATTGGAGATGAAAGAATGGAGTGAGTGAGATTTTGAGCAATCAGGGCCTGAACATCCAGGAGGGTGAAAGGCATGCATGGAATAGAGTGAATTTGAACAATGCAGTATACTGGGGTCAACATGTCATCAATGGACTGAACCAGGGAATGTGAAATGTTCAGGGTAAACCATGGAAAGGTTTTTGGGGCCTGGATGTGGACAGGGGGCTGTGGTTTTGGTGCATTCCACATGAAAGCAATGTATGGATGTGATTGGATGTGGCCTTTCTTCGTCTGTTTCCTAGTGCTACCTCACTGATGCAAGGGGTGGGGATGCTGTTTCTTGTGGGGCTGGGTGGCGCTGGAAATGACAGAAGGCAAGCAAGTATGAATATGTACATGTGTACATATGTATATGCATGCAAGAGGTTACAGTGGTGAGTGTGATATAGTATATGCATAAAACCAAAAGGAAAATGAAACACAGTGAGTTCCCAAATGCACTTTCGTGTAATGATCGTATCGTCAGGGGCAATACAAGTATGAGATAGACGACGAGGAACAGTCAGTTGATATACAAGGAAGAGACGTAACTAGGACACCACTAGTAAACAAGCATGTATATGTACGTGTATGTATCTGTATGTATACATATGTATATGTATATGTATATATATATATGTGTGAGTGGATGGGTCTTACTTCGTCTATTTTCTGGCACTGTCTTGCAAATGCGGGGAAACAGCTATCGAGAATGGGGGAAGTGAAGTGCCTTAGATATTTGGGAGTGAACTTAACAGCAAATGGAACCATGGAAGTGGAAGTGAGTCATAAGGTGGGGTGAGGGGGGTAAAGGTTCTGGGAGCGATGAAGAATGTGTGGAAAGAGAGAACATTATCTCAAAGAGCAAAAATGGGCATGTTTGAAGGAACAGTGGTTCCAACAATACTTTATGGGTGCAAGGCATGGGATATAGATAGAGTTGTATGGAAGAGGGTGGATGTGTTGCAAGTGAAATGTTTGAGGACAATATGTGGCACAAGGTGGTTTGATCAAGTAAGAAATTAAAGGATATGAGAAAAGTGTAGTAATAAAGAGTTTGGTTGTGAGAGCATAAGAGGGTGTGTTGAAATGGTCTGGACCTGTAGAGAAGATGCGAGGACAGCCAAATGGGGCTGTTGTTCCTCTGTTCTTTATGCTATTGCACTAAAGTAAGATGAGTAATTTTGTATGAAAAAACTAGCATCTAAATGTATAAGGTCGTTTGGAGGAGTAAAAATATATGGAAACACAAATATATATTTCCTTACGTTAGGATCAAGGCTGATGATCCTGACAGTATTATCAGATAACCCAACAGCCAAGAACCGAGATCGTTGCTCTCCAGCTGGCACTCGACCAACTGCCATACAGATAACATCACTCTTCATTTCCTTTCTTTCTGTATATTCATTCAGTTGCCCTGTCTGTGAAGCAGAAAGCACAGGATGTAATACAATCAAAATAATATGGGAAAAAATCATCAAAATATAAATATAATAACAAACAAATCCTCATCAGAAGAGTTAACCTCTATCTGTTGTCTCCAGCATGACAGAGTAGATGACCCCACATATGAACAGCAAATAACACAATACTATCCAATTCAAGTATAATGACACCCATACAATGCACTTCTACTCCAATAATTCTACTTGATCATATAACCACTACATTAAAGTGAACTCTAGCTAAAAAACATCTTTGATGATAGAATGAGAGATACCTTGTAACCCATTCACATTCCAGCTGCTATCTTTAATGTTCACAATTAAAGCTGCCACTTCATTCCAGTGGTTCATAAAGCATAAAACAAAACTAAAAATAACATCACTATTTACAACTAATACGCCATGCCATATAAAAGGTCCATAGCCTCTGAGAAGACTAAGAATTATTCATAGAGGGTCATTTTCAAGTTAAGAAATAAACTGTTCCCTTACAAGCCCCATTCTCTTTCACAAATTCAATTCATAAACATCTTACATTTACATAAACCCTCTTGCCCAGAAATCATCTCAGGGGTTTCTGTAGCACTCTACAAGCACCCTGGAAGCCAAACCTACTGAATGGGACCACAAGTTATAAAGAGCTGTGTTGTGCATGTTTGTGTCTCTATACGTTAACAAAGGGCAAATCAAGAGTATACATTCATTGTCTTAACTTTGGAAATCAAATCCTGGGTCTTGTAAAATGATGAAAACGTTTCTGTAAGTTTGGAGGGATGGTTAGTGTCCAGAATACAGACATGAAAGGTTAACCTGTACATGTATGGGATATGTAGTTTCAGACTGGTACAAATCTGGTTGGGTGACATTTAAAATTTCATTGGGAGGGTAGTTGTTTGGTGCCTGTCAGGTCATTTTCACAAGGAAAGTGTTTTGTCACTATTATGTCTGCTGAGGGAAAAGGGGGTTCTGTGAGTATAGGTTTAATTTCCACTCTTAAGGTCAGTGGTTGGTTATGAAGGTTTGTGTAAGAAGGGTTCAGTGACGTTGCAAAGAAATGAATTCTGAGAATATTGTGGTGGAATTGTTTTTGTTTTGCTGTGCTGGCGCTGAATGTCTGTGGTTGCTACACAGCCAGAGACTGTTCTGAGTGATCAGTTCTGTCTGGTTTGCATATATGTTTTTTACTTTCTTTCTCTGAAGATTCTGGGAGCACTGAAGAATGTGTGGAAAGGGAGAACATTATCTGGGTGGGCAGAAACATGTATGTTTGAAGGAAAAGTAGCCCCAGCAATATCATATGGATACAAGGTATGGGCTATAGATAAGGCTGTGCGGAGGGAGGGGAATGTATGTGTAGGAAATGAAAAGTTTGAAGAAAATTATTTATATCTATTTATTCATTATACTTGATCGCTGTTTCCCATGTCAGCGAGGTAGCGCCAGGAAACAGATGAAGAATGGCCCATCCACTCATAGAAACAGATATACATAAACACCCATACACA
>JAUUDY010256936.1:0-21326 GCA_032361765.1 Panulirus inflatus
TATGCTTGTATTGCACTTGGTAGTGATTTGGGTCTCTGATTACCTATTTCATGTATTATGATTGGGAATGATTTTAGCCTGTATTAACTTATTTAGTTTGTGGAGTGCCATACATAAGTGAACTTGAAAAGTGGTAGGTATAGTTAGAACAGTGTTGTTTTAGTTATGCTGTTGTTGTAATCTGTGGGAGAAGTGCCTTTCTTATATGGTACTACCTATGGCATCAGCATTAACTACATCAAGTTGGTAGGCTAGCTTTTTGGAAGTTTTAACAGTGTCTTGTACAGTATTAACATTTTGATAATCATATGGCCAGATGATATCATTGTAACAGTAGAATCATTAGACAATCATAGGTTTGGCATGATAGCATTCTTTTTAACACAGTATTATATTTACAAATTATATATTGCTCATACATATCACTGTATTGATATTTGTATCATGGTCATCAAAAGAGAATAACCCCTGTAAATAAGTCTCACCCCACCCAATCCTTGCTTTGGGGGGGAGGTTAAAAAAAATGTTTTGACCTCCAAGATAAGATGTACCCATAAGGGTTCACTCCATTTAATTGTAGAATGTGTGAGGCTAGCTGATGCTCATTCACAAGAACCGGAGGCCATACAGCACCAACCTATGACCTCACAGGACATATGTCGTGTGGCACCGAGCAAGTTTTCAATAACAAACATTTACACTTGCTTGCTGGTACTGTTCAGACCTGCTGACTTTTACTAAACATTGGCTTGTGGTACCTTCTCTTTAGTTTCTGGCCTTTGGAGGTATCAAATAAGTTAAATTGTCTTATTCTTGTGTTTTCCATGACATGAATGATGAGTAAACTTGAAGACAAAACTGGAAGGTAATATTAGAAAAAGGTGTTTTAGTAATACTGTACGTGTAATCTGTGGAAGAAGTGTCTTGCTAATTTAATACTGCATATGGCAGGTTGGGAGGATGGCTTTCTGGAAGTTTTGACAGTTTGTGGATCTGGAGAAAGCATATGATAAGGTTCATAGATTTCTTGTGGAAGGTGTTAAGAGTATATTGTGTAGATGGAAAGCTGCTAGAAGCAGTAAGAAGTTTTCATCAAGTGTGTCATGCATCTGTACAAGTAGGAAGAGAGGAGAGGGAATGGTTCCATGTGAAGGTTGGTCTGCAGCAGGGGTGTACCATGCCAATGTCACTGCGATTGTTTAATTTGTTTATGGATAGAGTGGTAAGGGAGGTAAATGCAAAAGGCTTGAAGAGAGGGGCAAGTATGCAGTCTATAGGGGATGAAATGGCCATAGAAGTGAATCGGTTGTTTTTGCTGATAATACAGCACAAGTAGCAGATTGAAGTGTGAAACTACTTAAGTTGGAGACTGAGTTTGAAAGGAGGAAGTTGGGAGTAAATGTCAATAAAATTTGTTTTTAGGTTTAGCAGAGTTGAAGGACAGGTTAGTTCGAGTGTGAGTTTGAATGGAGAAAAATTGGTGGAAGTGAAGTGTTTCAGACACCTGGGAGTGGACGTGGCAGTGAATAGATACATGGAAGCGAAAGCGAGTCATAAGGTGAGTGATGGGGAAAAGTTGTAGGAGCGCTGAAGAATGTGGAGAAAAAGATCAATCTGGAAGGGCAAAAATAGGTCTGTTTGAAAGTAAAGTAGTCCCAACATTATTGTGTAGATGTGAGGTATGGGCTGTAGATAAGACTGTGAGGAGGAGGTGGGTTTGTTGGAAATGAAATGTTTGAGGTGGTTTGCTTAATTAAGCAATGAAAGGGTAAGAGAGAGGTGTGGCAATAAAGAGACTGGCTGAGAGAGCTAAAGATGCTGTGCTGAAATGGTTTGGACATAAGGAGAAAATGAGTGATGAAAGGTTGACAAAGAGGGTCTTTATGTAAGAAGTGGAGGGAACAAGGAGAATGGGGAGACTAAATTGGAGATAGAAGGAAGGAGTGAAAAAGCTAAATTGGAGATAAAAAGGAGTGAAAAAGCTATTGAGCATTTAGGGCCTGAGCAAGCAGGAGGGCTTTCATGAAAGGCTTGCATGGGATAGTGTATAGGAAGGATTTGGTATACAGGGGTCAATGTGCTGTCAGTGGACTGAATCAGGGCATGTGAAGCATCTAGGGTAGACCATGGAAAGGCCTATGGGGCCTAGTTGTGAATAGGGAGCAGTGGTTTTGAAGCATTACAAATGACAGCTAGAGAATGGATGTGAGTGGATGCAGCATTTTCTTCATCTCTTCCTGGCGGTTTGCAAATTCGGGAAATGGCAGTCAAGTATGAAAGAAGAAAGAATAATGAGTAGCTGTATCTTGAGAACTATCATAGTTAGAGATAGCAACAGTGTCAGCCGCAAAATTACATTAGCAACTGCAGGCCTTGTTGTGTGGTCAGCTCGACCATTAATTTTCTTTGTTATCTGTTTCACTTTACTCTAGAATACTGTAGTTTTACATGTATGATTTAAGACAAGTAAATATAACAAAGAAAGTTCAGATGACTGTCATGGATGTGTTTTTTAATATTTTGCCGTGTCATCTGCAAAATTACATTAGCAACTGCAGGCCTTGTTGTGTGGTCAGCTTGACCATTAATTTTCTTTGTTATCTGTTTTGCATTACTCTAGAATACTGTAGTTTTACATGTATGACTTAAGACAAGTAGATATTACAAAGAAAGTTCAGATGACTGTCATGGATGTGTTTTTTAATATTTTGCCGTGAAATATGTGAACTATTAGGCTGGATTTGAAAGACATTCATTGGTATATACCAGTTCTTAGTAGGATGGGGAAATTTTTAGCTTTTCAGATAGACAAGGGAATCTAACAGTTGAGAGTGATGCCTTTTGGGCTAAGTTCTTACCAGGTTAATATCAGCTTACCGAATCAAAGTAATGTCACTAAGGTGGTGGTGTTGACTTACCTGAAAGATTTTTTAGTATAACATGTTAAAAAAGACTGTGTCAGGCTGTCATATAGTCATTGATTTTTTTTTTTTTTTTTCAAGAAAGCAGGTTTTATCTTAATATTGGTAAGATCTCGGATTGTTACAGATCAGAAGTTCCCATGGTAATGGAGTCAGTTACTGTTACTAAATAGGTCCACTTAAAAAAAGACAAGGCTCTAGCTTATTTACAGTACAAGTATCTTATGTTGTTGGCCTTGGATTGTGAGTGATCTGGTGTATTTACAGTTGCAGAGATTACATTATATACAGTGACATTATGTGGTTACATTTGCAATGAATACATTTTGCACAATGACATTATGACATTTCAGTGATCTTATGTTCATCTCATGAATATTCAATTTTTAGACAGCAAGTACGGCATTGAAACAAAGATAATTGATGTCGACTTCACCAAAGTGGACATATATGACCGACTGCAGACAGAGCTTGGGAAGGTGGATGTTGGTGTGTTGGTGAACAATGTTGGAATGAGCTATGAATATCCTGAATATTTTACTGAAATCACCGACTGTAAAAAGTGAGTTGCCCGTAGTTATTCAAGGACTGATGTTTACATGTTTGATACATTAATCTTTGGTACATATCCCGGTATACCATTGATCACTTAATGCATTGATGAATGTCTTACTTGATTTAATTAAAAGATTAAAGATTGCATATATATACACTCCTTTTGTACATACAAATATATCTTTAAAAATTTCAGAATTGATATACACTTGAGATTAATTATATTTACACACAAGAAGATTGACTGACAAAACTATGGTGGCCCATTTCCTAGGTGGATGGCTGACAGAAAAACTAATGAAAAGGAAAGAAAACGAAATGAAATTGGCTGGTTCTGAGTGAGAGTAGAAACTTACTTTTGTATATATTTTGAGGGTTTTCTAAATAGTATTTTGAGGATGTTACGAGTAGTGTTTGTCAAACACCCTTTGAAATCTGAGAGTGGCAGGTAGTGTTGACAGGATGTCAGCTCTTGTGTTTATCAAACAAAACTGTCTTCTGTCTTGTCTTTCAAACATTGCTATTTTCTTATTTATGTTGTACTTTTTTAATCACAGAGACTCCAGTCATAGACAGGTGTCCTCATCGTGACCAGACATGAGTGGAAAAAATGAAGGGAGAGGTAAAAGAGAATGGAAAATAGTATGAAAATTTTTGAAGAATAAAACGAGATGTGGAAATGCATGAAGATCAAAGATGAAAGAAAAATGATGATAGGCTTACAGAGTACCTAATGGAAAAATATTGGGTGAAGCAAAGTCATTTAGTATTTCTCACACAGTTTACCTAGGGGAAAAATATTGGGTGAAGCAAAGTAATTTAGTCTTTCCCCATAATCATGCCCGTATTCTTTACTTTTTTCTCATTTCAGTTCTCTTTGAGATGACTCTTTTTCCCTTATGCATTTTGATTATGAAAGCAAGGAGCATCTGCTTCCCTATGATAACTGAATCAATGTGAAGAATTTGTCAGAAAATGTTTCTGGCTTGGCTGTTAGGCCTTTGACGTTAAAAGATATTGAAATGATCAGCAACAGTAATGTATGGGGAAAAGTCTGTAAGTGCCACTTTGGTATCATTGCAGTAAAGGGTTTACTCATCATTAGTCAGATATACAAAGTTTGTCACTTTTTTTGTTAAGGCCTCTTACTGTAAAGGGTGCCAAATCTTCACTGTATACACCACATAAAGAGAAGTTAGCTTCAGGTGTGCTGTAGATATATTCATTTGCTACATTGGTGAGAAATCCATGCACTTTTTGAGAAAGAGACACATCATCAGATAGATAAATTTTAACTGATTATTTCACTTTTTCAAGGATGGTTGATGAGATCATCAACTGTAACATTAGGTCATTGACTGAGATGACTCGCATAGTCCTACCTGGTATGGCTGAAAGGAAACGAGGTGTTATAATCAACTTGTCATCTCTATCCTCCACCATTCCAGCCCCTCTCCTAGCTGTTTATGGAGCCTCTAAGGTTTGTGTTATAAGTTTTTAATATGGAATTGTGTTCATAAAAATAATCAAGGTTTGTAAATGTTTTGCATGCATGATGTTTATAAGCTCTTCCACTCACTTCATTCCCTACCCAAATCTCATTTCCTTTTAAACAACTTCCCTCAACATTTTACAGTTAGCCATCCTCCAGTACATGCCTATGGCTAGCTAGCTTACACTGGTATGGGTTGTTTTATTCCTTCCAGAGCCAAAATGCACATGCATACTCGTTTATTTAGATATGTAAAGCCTGTGGCAGGAATCCACTTCTTATAAATCTACTTGAAACTGGAGATATTATTTTTTCTTTTAAGGAAAGAGGTGCCTGGCAAAACATATTGCACTAATGTGAGAGGACACTGCTGTGGGACACGGAAGAAACTGGTATAAATTTATTTCTTTTACAGAACTGCAGCTGGCTTTGGTCCCATTCCAGTCTTCAATGGGATTTTACCTCAAAACCCCAATTTGAAACTAAGCAACCCCTATAATGTCAGCCTGTAGAAACCCTTTTGTCTTGTGGCTTTGGTACTCTTTTTTTTTTTTTTTTTTTTTTTTCCAGAATTCCTCTCATTATGACTGAATCAGTCTTGGTGACCACTTCATTACAAAGCTAACTGAATATCCTTTTCTCTTCAGTAGTTATTCCATTTATACATAGGAGTAGTCTTACATCCAGGGAACTCTAGCTCCAATTTCTCAATGGAGTTGAGTTTGAAGCAGCTTGTTTTATCAAATACTTATGTGACTTCAAAGTCTGATCATATTTTATATTGTCGTGTTCCTTTTTTTCCCTCTTTATGTCATAGTTATTAAAGTAGAGTCTCACTACTTGCAGTGCTTGGAACCAAGACGATTGTAATGTAACATTTGTAAAACAGCAAAAATAGTCCCTCGTCCTCCCCACCAGCTTCCACAAATTTATGTAAATTTCTGTCATTATAGTAACCTCTGTTATTGATAGTGTTTTGAATTTTTGAATCTTTTACCTCATCAAAACCATAATTCATAATTTATTTCCTTTCGTAGCTTTTAAGAGAATTACGCTCTTGGAATTATAAACA
This sequence comes from Panulirus inflatus, assembly GCA_032361765.1. Lineage (NCBI taxonomy): Eukaryota > Metazoa > Arthropoda > Malacostraca > Decapoda > Palinuridae > Panulirus > Panulirus inflatus. The sequence goes on from JAUUDY010256936.1 coordinate 6,041, forward strand.
TATTCATCTTCAACACACCTTACTCAATGCCTAATTTTCCTGATTTCCCTTTTCCAGATTTGTCCACTATTTCAAACCTTTGCTGTACTGAAAGCCTTATTTTGTGTTTCTCTTTACAAAATGGAGTATCGGTTTGGGCTGAATACCTAGGTGTCATAAATGAAAAAATAATCAGTTGTAGGTGTCCATCTATGACACCAGAACAAAGTCATCTGCCTGGCTTCTGGCTTAAGTTTGAAGGCGACATTCTTGTGGATAGGGAGCTGTGGCTCTGGTGCATTGCAAATAACAGCTAGAGAATGGATATGAGCAAAGGCGGCCTTTCTTTGTTCTTGGTGCTTCCTTGATAATGCAGTAAACGTCAGTCAGTTATAAAAAAAATTCTCGGTAATCAAATGGGTCTTTTAATCTTAAATTAGGTATACCATACAATTCATAGAAAGTCACTTTGTTATGTAAGTACTGTGCTGCCGTTTGCAACTTTGAGTTGAACCTTGTTTAGCTTGTTTCTTTTCCTGTATTTCAAAGCTTTGTAACTTTATTTTCTTATGTTTCCAAACAACCTTGATCATACCCCTTTTTTGAAGGACAGCTGCTTTTCAAAAATTCCCATACAATTTTTTTTCTTTTCTTTGCATCAGTTTTTCATTCAGAGCTAGGTCTTGGTGAAGATCTTTACATGATTGGAGCATCTCCTTAATTAGTAGAAAAAACAATCCTGTATGTAACTGCAGGCTGTGTAACAGACATTAGGTTAGTAGGTATTCATCCATACTTACTTATTTATTGCAGTCTTTTGGTTCTCCTTAAACAATGCTTATTCTTTTCTTTGTTTTTAAATTTATTAGGTAGTTCTCTCAGTCAGTACTTTGTGGGTATGTCCCTTTAAGTAAACATCAGTCTTTTAGCCAATGTAAATTCAAATCCAGATCTCGGTACCTATCTGAAATTGTGATTTCATTATTTGACATGGTCTTATATCTCCCTCTTTGTTACTACATATCTCCATACATTTTTCTACTAGTGTAACATTTCTTTGTGCAAAGCTAGCTTTTAAAGTTAGGATGCCACTGTTTTCATCTTAGAATAACATTAAAAAAAGTGTCTTGTTTAATGTATCCTGATTTTTAATTTTTCTCCCATAGGCATATGTGGAAAGCCTGAGTGAGAGTTTGAGTGTTGAGTACAGTAGTAAGGGCATTACAGTGCAGTGTGTTATGCCGGGCTATGTTGTTTCCAACATGTCAAAGATAAGGCGACCTACCCTCATGGCTCCTACACCCACTGCTTATGTGAAATCCACCCTGAAAACTCTTGGTATTGAGAAAAGAACTGCAGGTTATTACATGCATAAACTGCAGGTATGTAACGTCGTATAGTTTTATGTATCTAATTCAAAGGTACTTATAATGTTTTCCTTGTTTAGGTTCAGAGCATCCTGTTCAAAAGAGGCCTAGGAATGTAAAGTAACTGCTTTACAATATTATTACATGCACAGTTTTATGTGCTTAATTCAAATGTATGTATTGTAATGTTTTGTTGGTTTGAGTTCAAAAGATGTCCAGGTATGTGTCATGGTAACTTAATCTGGCTGGATGTAGTTGATGGGGCATCTTGTACACATAGCTGCTCTCTGCTTCAAAAATAGAGCAGTTCTCTGGTTCAGATTTCCTTTGTAGCTCATTACAGATTACTGGAGACTACCTCTAATTATACCATGTAAGTAAGGTAAAAACCTAATTACATTACATTATTGCAAATTTGGAAGATTGTTTGCAGTGTGACAAGTTTTCCCATCTCACTTCTTTGGTTTTGGTATACTGTGTTATTTGTGGCTATTTGAAAGACTGTTTCTTTTCAAGGTGAATTGAAAAAGACAGCCTTTACCCATGGTAATCTGTATCCCTCCTCCCATTTCATCACCCTATTCACCTTAACTTTGATGCATCAAAATATGTTTCATCACAAGTTTCCTGGGATGCATGCAGTATTAGCATAGTAAGACAGAAAAAAGTATTCATGTGCTTTTTACCCATTTAGCATATATTATTGCCTATTTAGAATTCTCATTTGGCAGTTGTATATTGATCTTCCTTGTCCATTTGGGTAGGGGCTGGGAACCTCAAGTCTGTAAAATTAATACATGAGTAAAGGGAAATGTATGCACCTGATCCTCCCCATGTAGATGGGGAAAAAGGTTAAGATATAAAGAAATTTTGTTCCTGTACAAGATACACTCCCAAGTTCCTCCTCTCATTGGTCTAATTAAGGGAGATTTACTTCTGGCTCATCACCTAACGAATCACTGATGCGGGAGAAATAGAAATTGTCCATTTTCCCATTGATAGTTTTGGATGGTCACATTCATTGTTAAGCCACTTGTATCTCACATTCACGTATTCACAATAACCTTCAGACATTATACTGGTGACTTAGTACTTTTCTTGGTGTTCCTTAGATTGTTAGTGATTTGGAAAAATGTTTTCATGGTTTGAATTAAAGTTTTGTTCTCTGATATACTTCTTTAAATGGAAAATTATGACAGGTAGGCATTTATGCCTCATATGTTTATTGTTTATCATTTTGTATATCCATATTATTTATTTTGTTCAGATTTATGTCGTTGAATTTACCAAGATGCACTTTCCTGGATGGATCCTCTCTACCATTGTGTTCAATCAGCTGAAGTTATTCCGGTCCAAGGCCCTGAAGAAGAAGAAGGAAAAGGATATTAAAGCACAGTAAAGGGATTAAGTTTTACTACCTGGAAGTTTGTCTTGACAAAAAAAACCTTAGGAGAGTAATACTACACATCACTACCCCTTTCATTTATAAACAGTATTTGGTGAAATAAAAAGATCAAACTGTTGTTGGTAATTATTTACCAGAGTGTACTCTTATTGGTAGTAAATTTTTCTTGCACTGAATGAACCAGTCAGCTTACCACTTCCATGAAAGATATGGATACAAAGATTTAATTAGATTTAAATAATTCCGTAGTTAGTGAAGCTGGCTTTGTCATTGTAAAACACATCTGTTTGATAGTCTGTTGATAAACTTACTTAGTTTTTGGGTAAAATTAGAAAGAATTGGCCCCTTTATAGTAGCACTCCTAATATCCATTTTACACTATGTGCAGGATATTCTGTTATCATGTAGAAATCTCTCCATATTTTTCTTATTACGAACTAGACCACTATTTCCTGAAAGTGACAAATAACATTAACCCTTAAACACAGGTGTATTTTGAGCAACTTGCCATTATTTTGACTGTGTATAGGTGCATGCTACAGACACTACTGCTCTGGGAGTCATTGTGAAATGTAAATGTGTAATTAGTTAACATAAATATTGATGTGTCATATAGTGAATGTGGGTCATGAGGCTCACCCTCCTCCTTAACTTATCCGGGGTAATTACAATGTCTTTTTCAGTATCTTTTTTTCATACAAGCTTTTTCAGTCCAGTTGTTTCTACATCTTTTATTTTTACATGTATTTGATGTCATCAGTGAACATATGTTATAGGCTTGCCCACCGCATGATCTCTCACCAGGGATGTGATGCCTCAACTTCAGAATCATTTTATGGCCTCAAATACAGTAATCCCAACAGTGTGTATGGTTTTGAGTCTTGGGCCTTGAATGTAAAAGAGAGGAGGATGGACATGTTTGATAAGCATTGAAAGGCAGGTTAATTGTGTAAGGAATGGCTGTTATGCAGGTGTGATAGTGAGTGCATAATGATTGATTGAGCTGACCCGGATGTGTTGAAATGGTTTCAACATGTGGAAAGGACTGGTCAAGAAAGACTGATTAAGAGGATCCATGTGATAGAAGAAGAGGTAAGAAAAGGGAGGGAGAGACTAAGGAAACAGAAGGATGAAGTTAAGGAAACTTTGGGGTGATTGGGATTGAACATTCAGAGGGTGAGAAGTGTGCAAGGGATAATACCGATTGGTTTGATGTGGTGTTGGGGGGGGGGAGAGAGAGAGTTGTGCTGTTTGTGTTCTGAAACCAGGACATATGAAATAGTCAAGGTATACCTTAAATATCTCTATGTATCTGTGATACCTATTCTGTCCAGGAACTTCTTACACACTTCTTAGTCCCAAGTGCCTCACCCTTAACAGGCCACTGGTAGAGAGCAACTCTAGGGCAGTGTTTTCAGAGGCTCTTCCCTAATGTTCCTAATGACCACTTATACCTAATGTTCTAACCTACTTCTGTATAATGCACCTACCCACCTACTACTACTTCCTAATAGAATAGTCTGTGAGGCTTAAGAGCACTTATTTTTCACTCATCAGAACCTAGCAAACTATGGTATTACATCCATATATCAAAGTATGAAGAAGCACTGTATCATAGACGCTTCCTGCACAAACTACTTTTAAATTCTTGCCATTCATCATGGCTTTTATTGCACTTCCAATTCTCCTTCATTGCATGACCCAACACTATTTATCTATCTATCTGTATATCTGATGCCAGTTCCTATGTAAAATTTCCTCAGAGAGGTGACCACAGCAGTAATCTCCATTACTAGTGAACTCCAGGGCCTCCTTTTAGCCTTTAGTGTCTCATCCTTAACAGGTCACTGGCAGAGGGCAACTCTAGTGCAGTGCTTACACAGGCTTCTACCTGTTGTTCCTACTGACTACTTTTACCGAATGCTCCTGCCTTATTTTCCTACCTGTTACTTCTACCTAATGCTCCTGCCTAATGTTCCTACCTACTACTACTTATACCTATTGCTCTTACCACTTTCCCAAAAGGCAGGGTTTGCGTATAGTGCTCACTGCAGGAAAATCCAGAATTACGAAGAATGAGCTGTGTAGGTCAAGTGTTGCCAGTTGTTATATATGACAAGGAGAGATTGTATGTCTGTTGACAGAAAGCCAGTAGTCGACACATGGGTGAGGCAAAAAGAAAAGATGGCTACCTGGGTCAGAGGAATGAAACTTGACAACCACTGAAGTGCTGGCTCTCTTTGCAGCTGTCACTAACCCTTCCGATACCCAGGCAGGTAGTCCGTAGTTGTTGGCTTCATTCCCCATTGCATAATTTATCGCTCAACTTGGTTTCCTACTACAATAACATATCATTACTTCCAAGCACTCCAACTCTTTAACAGTTTTTAATTAGTTTTCCATCAAACTTATATTACAGTGCATTCGCTCTTTTTACTAGTAATCTTGCTCTTGCTGTCAACATCCTCTTGCTACACATTTCAGTGAAGCAATATACCATTATAATTCCTCTTTTAATTTAGGTACAAAAGTTTTTTATATATATATATACATATTCACCATTTCCCGCATTAGTGAGGTAGCATTAAGAACAGAGGACTGAGCCTTAGGTCTTATGGTGAAGAAGGGAGAAGATTATGGGAACGCTGAAGAATATGTAGAAATAAAGAATGTTTCTGGGAGGGCAAAATGGGTACGTTTGAAGTTATAGTAGCACCAACAAAATTATATGGATGTAAGGCATGGGATATAGATGGGACTGTGCATAGAGTGGATGTGTTGGAAATTGAAATGTTTGAAGACAATATATGGTGTGAGATGGTTTGATGAAGCGAGTAATGAAAGGGTAAGAGAGGTGCGAAGTAATAAGAGTGTGGTTGAGAGAGCACAAGAGGGTGTGCTGAAATGTTTTGGACATATGGAGAGAATGAGTGATGAAATGTTGACAAGGAGGATACATGCATCAGAACTGAAGGGAATATGGAAATTGGGGAGAACAAATTGGAGATGGAAGGATGGAGTGAAAAAGATTTTGAGCTATCGAGGGTGAACCATGGAAAGTGCTGTGGGGCCTGGTTGTGGATAGGGAGATGTGGTTTCAGTACATAGCACATGACAGCTAGAGAATGGATGTGAATCGAAGTGGCCTTTCTTTGTCTGTTCGTGGCACTTCTTTCTAACACAAGAAATGACCATCAAATATGGGGGGAAAAAAACTTGCCAATTATGCTGAGATGGCTCATTCGTCTGGAGTTCTGCCAATACATGGTTACTCCTTTTATACTTTGGAATAATTACTGTCTTAATCTCATGATCCAGCATTATCAGTTTTTTGTGCCACCAACAAATCCCTTTCACTAAATCTTCACTTTTACTCTTTACCATTTCACTTACAACTCTATCATAACCCCAACCTATTCCACTTATTAGATACTTTACTGCTATTCTGTCTTCTGTCATGTCTTTTTCCGCCTCATACTTATACCTGTTCAACACTCTCCTGACCTTTAATGCTACACTGCCCTTACCCACATCTCTTATACTTGCATCCTCGATGCTCTGAAGGATGTTCACCATCTCTTGCTAACTTTGTTGTCCAAAAACTCTCCCAAACATGTCTAGTGTGCCATTACTTTTCATAAGAACGTCCTTCTTCACCTGTTAACCTTCCTCCAAAGTTGTTTTATTTCAATTTTTGTTAACATGTTTATTAAGACCTATATTATACATTCTTGGTTTTTATCACTGTTTTGTGAATGATTTCAGCTTGTCCTTCCTAACTCTTCTGTCATCAATTATCTTGCTTAAATTTTTATTCCACCAAGCAGTTCCTACCCGGGCCTTTTACTATTTTGAATTGTTTTTCCTCATTTTATTGTTAATTTATGACTGTAAACGGTATTTTCATTCAAATTACTAAAGAGTAGTATCTATGTTTATTTTCTTGTTAATAATGAAGTGCTAAGTGGAATTAATGTGCAAAAAGAATTGTTTTACATGGATATTTGCCTCAGTTATGATGATGATTGAGTTTATGGATGTTGTAAAGCAACATGTTTATTTTTCCATTGCAGCTTTAAGGAATAGAGGTTGTTATTGCCCCATTCAGGCTTGGATAAATGCCAGATGGAAACAAGACTGCCTTATTAAGTTAAGTACACCATTCTTTGCTGACTGTATTCTGAATGTAAACAATGGAAATTTGAGAAAGTTAAGCTCCACAAATGCTGTTATTAGGGGGGAAAAGCCAGGTTTACACTGCAGCGAGTAGTCACTTCCACCCTGCTCCCAATTAGCAAGGTTTTACCTCACCAGCAAATCAAAGCATATGATGTGCAACATGATGCTCATGAAAAGGTCTCTCCAAAAACATTCAGTGTACAATATATTTATTGGAAATGAACTTGGAAACTCTATTCATTTCATGGAAATGCATTATACAACATAGTGTGATACATAATACTTTATTATCCAGATCAGTGGACTTTATTTTAACTACCTAGGACTCAAAAAGCAAAATCATAAAAGATATTTGAAAATCTGGAATACTTGTATTAACAGGTTTTTGGACTATGAATTTTCAAGCTTAACATCTTTGCTACCTTTTAGTCATTGAAAAATTAATCCATTAGGATAAAGCTGATTATAAAAAATGATGGTAATAAAATTATTAGACTTGCTAATGCAAGTAAGTTGTCCACTTGATACGAATGATTAACAAGGAAGTTTGGACGAAGCATCTTGACACCTAATACCATAAGTAATACTGCTGAAACATTTCCATACTTGTTTTCTAGTTATCTTGTATGATTAATGGAGTTTTTAATGTGCAAGAGCAGAAAAATCTTAAATGTGCAAAAATTGGCCAAACACCAGGTGTTGGCATTCAAAAATCAACTTTACCATGATAAATGTTTTAATAACTATTAGCATTGTCACCAAGTGCATATCAGCAGGTTTTTAATAGTGTAATTAGTATTACCACATATATTGGGAAACTACATGGCTAGGGATCATAACACCTAGACAACTTTATGGTGATTTTCTGTCACACAAACTTGGAAACTCAATGTTACAGAAACAATAAGGATAGCCCTTTCACTGTTGTTAGCCAATGAACAGGCATCCAGGCAGGTTATGCAAATTACCCTCTTGTGGTCTGGTGATTAAAGTTGTTCTAAAGTAGAAATTTAGATTCCACATTTACATAAAAGCTTTAAGGATTGCTTTGGAAGTGTTGGAGAAGGTATCTGCTGCTTAACTATCCTACCAAAGTGAATTGTAACATGATCCTTAAATATTATTAAGGGTCTCCTGGGAATTAATTATCTCACTTGCAGGTTAACCTCGAGCAACACGAAAGGACAGTTTTAAGGGCATAAGTGTTTAATTTTTGAGAGTGAAACTGAAGTTTGATCTGATGTACTTAAGAATTTCAAGTAAAATGCAGTCTGGTGTCAGGGATTTCTTAAAAACATAAATATTAAAGGCAGTATAAAGATAGGGTATGAATGAATAAAAGATAGGAGTGAACATATACTTGGTCAAAGGGTACAAGTATAAATATGAAACCAAAGATGGGTTGAAGGTGCACAGAAACAACTTTGTGAGATAATAGCACGTAAGACTGAATGCATACTTTGTCTAAGAACTGGATTTGAAAAACATACATGGGTCATTCTCATTTTGAATAATACCATACTAGACTTTAGACTGGTACATTAAATCTAATGATCAGGATTATCTACACTCTATGACATTAGAAAACCCAAATGTCAATCCATTAGTGCTGTATCTACAGTGAGAAGCAGTTCTCAGCTTCTGTTATATGTATTCCCCCATCCTCTTCTATGTGTGTCTCGCCATTCGTCCCATTCCCTGTCTCGAGCCAACTTTTGTGGATCATCTTGCTCCTCCTCTTTTTCCCTTTCCTCCTCTTCACATTCTTGAGCCTCTTTTTCGGCTTCAGGATCACTGGCAGCACGATCCTGCAGGCAGTTCTTATCTCTTCTAGGTTCTGGAAACCTTAAACAAAGAATTGCAGTCAATAAAAAAGGGCATTACAATGGCTATTTTTTATTCTACACAAACATTCATTAAATAATTATAAAACTAATCCTTTCAGTTAAAATCTAACATGTGGATTATAAACTTCCTTCTAGCTTCTCTTCCATTACAAGCTCCCTTTCCATATGTTTAATATATGCTCACTTTGAATATATTTATATGTGATATCTTTCTATATATTCCTTCAGAGGCCCAGTCCTCTGTTCTTAACACTACCTTGCTAACGCGGGAAATGGCGAATAGTTTGAAAAGAAAAAAGATCTTTCTATATATTTCCACTCAACATCCATTTTTCAATCCTCAATAAACTATTTTGGTTACTCTTTCATAACTATTCTTCTTACCAGTTCCTAAACCATCTCAGCACTTTATCATCTATTTATCAACCGTCTCTACCAATTCCATATCTACAGTCAACTACCTGATTTTCAACTTCATCCAAGAATACCACATTTTCCACCAACAAACAAGTTTTGATCCAAAGAAACTTGTTTTTGAGCAAATGTCTGACAAAATGCTACACCAACTTGAGGCTGGATAAGGCTATCCATGCAGAGACTCTGTCACATGCACTTGGCTCTGTCTACTTAGCTCAAAATAATAATAATGTATCCATAAATTATTATTGGTTAAGATGCATTATCTAGGTATTCTTGGTATACATGGGTTATTAAGGAATGCTTCCTAAAAAGTAGACAAGCTGATATGAGTGAAGAGCACAGAAGGTCCTCTACACTAAGTAAGCTATATACCTCTTGCCTTTTGATTTCTTGTATGAAGCTGTCTTGCATATCTAACTTGACTTTTAATTTAATACTTACCAATGAAAACCTTGAGTTAATAATTTGCATTGTCTCTCATTTCATCTCTATTTTACAAACAAAATCAATAAATGTCCTGTGGTTCCATATCATTCTCTCAAATTTCATCTTTATTTTGCAAACAAAATCAATAAATGTCCTGTGGTTCCTTATCATTCTCCATCTAGTCCAAACATCTTTTGTCTTTCACAAATGTCCACATAGCCACTTTCATATACTTACGAATATTACTTTCATGACATGCAAGAATATGTCATTTTCTTTTCCTTGTTCAATCATACCTTAAAATAAATCTGTTAAGAGAACATCCTTTCAGTCACCTGATGAACTTCTGATGTACATTAACTCGAAAATAAAGAGCACAAGTAAACTGATCATTTGCAACCAAACTAAAACAGTAAAATCTTATTGGAGAAATTCCACATGTTCTTTTCTCATATATACAGGAGATAACAACTTTCTATTTAAAACTACATCAAATATCCTATGAATATGATAGCTCAAACTCTACTGTAATGAGGTCTGATAATCTACAATTTCTTAAGTAGAATATGATCATTTTCTAAGGAAAATATATACATTAAAAATTGAGCTTTCATTTCATTTCATACTTTTGATACAAGAGGTTCATTCCAAAAGTTTCTGAAATTTAAAAGAAGCTATCACTCAATTTAGCTTGTTCTACCTGTAAAAGGTAAATAAACAGATTACATGACTGCTAAAGGGTGAATGTAAGCAACAGAGGCCATTGTTTGTCTTCTCTGACACTACCTTGCTATGCAGGAAAAACAAACAAATAAGAAAAAAATAATTTAATACACCAGAGCTGAACATCAATCCGAGTCACTTACCAGCCTTCTTTAACTCTTTTGTCATAAAACTCCTCTACTGTCATGGTTGGAAGACTTGGATATCCCAGTCCAAACACATTCTTCTGTAATGCATCTTTGGTGATGAGGATTGGCCTGTATGAATAATGCATTTTATTGGTAATTAAGTATCTTCAACTAAAAAATTGTGATATCCAAAAATATCATGTGAATACCATTGACAATTACTACAATATTCTATGACTTATAAAAACAAAATCCAAGTATTCAAGTATCTACAAGAAATATACAATAAGGACAAAGTATTTTGATGCTTACTTAAGTGGCCTTAACTTGGAAACTTGTTCTGGGCTTGACAGTACCCCTTTCATCTTCAGGTCTTTCATCTTGGACAGCATCTTTCGTTCCATTGCCACACTTTCCAGTTCATCAACACTACAAACAAAAGAACAAAGAACTGAAGTTTCCTTTGAGTATAAGTGACCTTTCTTCTACAATAAGCTTCCTACAAACATGTTCAGCAAGTAGGAAATTTCCTTTAAACAAATTCATTTTGTACAGCATTTCCATAAAAAACACTTGGATTACCTATGATTCAGGAAAAGGTACCTCCAAAACTATATTTCTTACCCATCACATACTTCTTCAACATCAATCTAACAGACATGGCAATAATGAAGGTCTTACACCATTCTCATCATGTAGTTTCAATACAAAACAATGATGAGTAAATGACATTTATCCATCCGTCAATCTAATTACATCCCCATGACTATCAGGTGTACAACTCCATATAACACTGGAGAAGAAAAACAATTGAAATACAACGTAAATGAGTTAAATCAGTAAATGCTATCAAAATTATACTTTTTCTGAAACTAAGAAGCTGCATGTACTTGATACCACACGTGTTCATAAGAACAAATTTAAAGGTAGACACGTAGATATTTCAAGAATCAAAGGAAACCAGAAATTCTATATTTGTTCATACTTTATGTGCATTCCATTTACATGATGAATAACAATATCAGTATGAATTTTGTTAATTTCTTTTGAAGTCATCTTGAAATTTTCTTCTGAGCACCCTCACTCAGCAGTCATTTACCTAACATAAATAACTGATGCAAAAAATCATTAAATCTACTCATGTTTTTTGACTTCTGCTTTCCCCTTTCAACCTTTATCCATACTCTATTGTGCTATCATAAATCTTACAAAAGCTCCTCAGTATTCTAGATGCCCTACTCGCCACATTAAAGACAACTCACCTTTCATAAGCAAATTTTCTAACCAACGTTATATAATAGTTTCTTAGAATATCTTCATCATGACTAGGCTTATCAAGAGCTTTCTTTAAATCCGTAAGCTGATTTCCAAGATCTTTCTTCTTTTTAAATCTTCGTATTTTCTCTTCCCGTTGTCTGGCCATTGCTTGCAGCTCCTACCACAAAGATAATTTCATATCACCAAAGGAAAACAATGTAGCTGCTTCTAGAACATTGATATGGCTATTAAATCTTTAACAATAAAGAAAAGTATGATGAAACCAGCTTTGACAAAGATTTGTACTTTAATAAGGAGAAATAACTTCATTAAAAATGAGTAAAATTCTATAAGCTTTAAAATTAAAAGAATGTGTACAATGAGTAAGTTGTTTTACACTCTTGCCCAGGCTGCATTTAGACAGCAAAAAAGAATGGTCAAACCATTGTTAACAAATACAAATTAACATATGATACAAAATTTAAGCTGACTTGTGCAATGCCAACAATGCCTACTACACAGTGTCCACTAATTTTATATCCTTTGTGCCTTAGAAACTGTGAAGTTTTACTTATTCAAGTGTAATAAACTCGGGGACATGCAAGATGGCAACCTTATCTTCAGTACAACCAATCTTTGTTCGAAATTAAATCTTTCCTTATTTTCTGAGCCTGACATTAGGCAGACACTGCAGCACTGATAAAATAGTAAACATTCTATCACTTGTTTTGAGGCCAATTTCCTGTCATCTGATTAGACAACAGAACCTCTTGGGTATAAGGCAATCACATCACAAACAAAGGAAATAAAAGTACAACTAAACATGAGAAATATTGAACAGTCTTGTCTTCATTAGTTTGAGATGGTTATAAGCAAGACAGTAAAAGTATAATGACAAAGGTTCAATAGCTTCATTCTCCGAATGTTAGCTTTGTTTGTCTATATGATAATCAAACATCCCTTACATGAAGAATATAATGAGGGTAAGTCCTTTCCAATACAACTAACATCATATTCTTTGTTAAAATTTATACATCATAAAAGACTGTATTTTTCCTGATAAGTAATCAATGAAAATATCACAAGATGCTTGTGTTGCAAAAGAATTTAATATTTGTTGACAGCTTCCTCTGAAAATGAGGTTGCATAACGAACAGATGAAGAATGGCCTCATTTGTTAATAATCACTCTCTAGGTGTCATATGAAATGCATAACAAATACAGCCAAGCCCTGAAGACTATTCCAGTTTCTTCTAACTCGCACATTCCCTGGTTCAGCCTACTGGGAGGATGTCATCCTAAATAAAACATCACTCCAATTTTCTCTATGTATTGCATGCCACCCTGCTGAAAAAAAAAGCATCTATCATTCATTTTAAAGTACATGCTCAAACTTTGAAGACGTTTTATAATGCAAAGATCTGTGGCATGTGAGGCTCAGGTCACCACTTTAGCAAAGTTAATTTCCACAATATCTTAAGGTGCATCCCTCATGTAATTGGTATCTAATTTTTTTTTAACAGTTTTCAGTTTCATAACATCTATCTTCAACCCTGCAATAACATAAAACATGCTAGTGACACCTATGTTTAAGTGGTGAAATAAAAAATCAGCTGGGAATTCAAACCAGGGCAGGGAATATCAAATCCTTACATCAGATCCAGAGCAGTCCTTGTTTATTCCTTACAAGAGATCTAGAGCAGCCCTCATTCATTCCTCATACGAAGTCCAGAGCAGTGTAAAGGTTAACAGTGGTAAAACTATTACACTTCACCGTACCGTATGGAAAACTTTTCAACTAGATATGTTATCCATTTGCAGCCTGGGCAAACACTGACTGAGAGTCGGTAGTATGCCTGGTAGTGTCAGGCTCAGAAAAAAAGAAGAGGATGATTCCTTTCTTCCAAACAATTTTACTTACAAAAAATGCAAATATATATAATACATATACCTGGTAAGTATTCTTTTAGATATAGATAAAAAAAAAAAAGAATAAAAATCATGTACAATGTGATGGCTATGTGTTAGTATTAAAGGTTTTTGATGCACATTTATATCCAGAAATACTTTTAATGAATTTTTAATACTTTTAATGAATATTTATCACTGGGTTTGGTTAAACTACATAAAAATTTTGAGCCTTAAGCTAACACTAGAGTCTGGCTCCACCATACCTCTGGGGATGGCATTCCTTGTTTTGTGGATGCTTTGGGTAAAGGTTTCTTTTCTGCTTCTGCCTCATCTGAAGAATCTTCATCATCCTCAGTACTAGGCAATTCAGTATCTATGAACTCATACTGTTTGCAACGCTTTACAAAGTCCCTAAAATAAACATTTGCCAGTTGAAGAACATGCAGTCGCTCAACATCTGTTCGCTTCAGAGAGAGTGATCCAAGAAGGACTGGGAGCAAGAGAAACTTGATTGCAGATGTGGGAATTTCCTCAAGGGTTTCATTACTACTGAAAACACCAAGTTCTGATACCAGCACTGTTGTCTTTACTAATCCTTCAATTCCCTCTTTAATCTGCTCCTGTATGGAAAAAATTTTACACCATGATTAGATTTTATAATCCTTTACATAATAAAAGGACAATTTTTTTTTTTTTTTTCAAAAGAAGAAACAGAGAAGGGGGCCAGGTGAGGATATTCCCTCAGAGACCCAGTTATATATATATATATATAACTTTTCTACCAGCTCATTTAAACACAACCTTGGCAATGTGGTTGGAATACTTTGTCTTATTCTGGTATATTTCGAGGTTTCGTCCTACTGATGCAGACCTCTACATCCACAGATATAAATCTTGTCTATTTCTCTGAATCATGAGTTGCCCTCCTATAATGGAATTTGACCCAAAACTAATCGTTGCGAAAAAAAATATCACCCACTGTAATTTCTCCTGTAATGATGACACACAAAGTTTTCCCTGAGACAAATTACGAGTTGAATTTTCTCTATTGTCTCCAGAGTAGGTTAATCTTTTATCGTATATATGTACAAAACGTCCTTCTGTCAAAGTTACGAACCTGTAGTTTGTCTGATTGTGAAGGTAAATCGGATTTTTCGACATTTTCATAAAGTTTAAGGTATCTGTCAAAGAGGACCGAGATGCTGGGATACTCTTCCTCCGCCATGGTTGTAAACAATGAATCACTACGGAACTATTATATATATTTCTCTCTACATCATCATCTCAAACCTGTTTCACACTGATGTATTCACAAAATAATCATATAGTTTTTTCTTATTATCATACTCAGTCGCCATTTCCCGTGTCAGCGAGGGAGCGCCAGGAAACAGACGAAGAAATCGCCATTTCCCGTGTCAGCGAGGGAGCGCCAGGAAACAGACGAAGAAAGACCCATCTACTCATATACACTCATATATACATGTTTTTTCATACTATTTGCCATTTCCCGCATTATCGAGGTAGCGCCGCTAAGAACAGAGGACTGAGCCTTTGAGGGAATATCCTCACTTGGCCCCCTTATCTGCTCCCCTTTTGAAAAAAAAATACATATACATACAAATACATATACATAACATATACTCA
>JAUUDY010257156.1:0-12280 GCA_032361765.1 Panulirus inflatus
GGAATGTACGTGTTATGTTAGCTGGGTTAAGGTTTCCATTCAGTACATGGTCGCACAGTTACTTGCTGTGTGATGGAAGGTTGAGTCAGGGTGTCGAATCCTAGGTGGCGGTTGGTTGCTGGGCGTGGCGACGGACGACTGCTCGTTGCCAGAGTCCATACAAGGTCGTCGGTGATCTAGCGAGGCTCACCTTCACAGTCTGGCCCCAGCTATGGCATAATCCATACCTCACACCAAATCCACATTGGACTTAGATAAGTCTCCATTAGTACCATACCTTTGCATGAGAGGTTACATGGTGTCATAGGGGGGAAAAAAGGGAAAGACAAATATTCCTTATTCATTTAAGCTTTTTGTAGTACAGCCTTGTTACGTAGGTTTGAATGATGGACTTTGAGGAACTACTCGACTTCCTGATGGGCAGCTCAGCCTTGTTAGCCATGCGGGAACGTGTTCTCTGTGACTGGGGGTATGTTAGGGGGGGGGGGGAGTTCTCGTGCCCAGTACGACGAGTTTAGGGTCATGGTGTTTAGCTTTTTGTGAAGCTAACTACTTTCAGATGCTGTTAGCTGGAGCTGGTTGTGGCTCTTGATCTGGTAGCTGGGGCTGGTTGTAGCTGTTAATCTGTTAGCTGGGGCTGGTTGTAGCTGTTAATCTGTTAGCTGGGGCTGGTTGTAGCTGTTAATCTGTTAGCTGAAGCAATTTGTAGCTCTTGATATGTCAACTGGGGCTGAGTGTAGCTGTTGATTTGTTAACTGGGTCTAGTTGTAAGTGTTGATCTCATAGCTGAAGGTGGTTAAAGCTATTGATATTAGCAGGGGCTAGTTGAAGCCATTGATGCGTTAGCTGCGTGTGATAAAGACGAGTGACCTGAGGACTCCCATGGACTCCATAACCATAAAGACAGACGAGCCGCCACATGCCCGGACTTGAGCGCCACAAGACCCATCGGCCGTACATCTAGAAGGGCGTCGAAGCTGCTGACGTAGGGACTAACGGTAACAGCAGAACAGGTCGTCGATAAACATCAGTTTGGTCTTAGACTGGGATGCGAAACGAGGGAAGCAATGAGTGCCATGAGAATGACGGAAGAAAACGCAGTAGATCTTGGTTAAGGTGTGTTTGTATGTCGTGTTGTGTTTGGGAAAGAGTTTGTCAGAGTTCAGCAGGGAAAAATGATGGTAATGTTGATACGAGATATAAAACGTTGGTTGGAAGAGACGGAGGATTGATACAGCAACCATACCTCAGTCAGGCTGGTACAGTTCACGCCGCTGGAGGTGAGTCTGGCTGGAGTCAGCAGATAGTGGGTGGAGTATGCTCCCCTGACCCCAACATTGTACTGTTCGACACTGCTGCAGAGGCGATGGTGGGAGAGGTACTCCCACTCCATTAGACGAAGGCGTGACAGTTGGAACAGGTCAGAGCATTAAGGTTGGTTGATGACGAGACCTTTCTTGGCATTACCAAGGAAGGTCTGTTGTGGATGATGGGAGAGGAGGGTGGCACAGGGTGAGTGTTGACCATTGTAACGTCACGCCTTATGGAGCCGGGTGACAGTACTGACCATTGTTATTGATAAGTGTATGTACACTGCTGTTTAAACCCTTGGCCATGGCGGTACGAACCCCTGGACATGAAGGCTTGGCCTTTGACCAAGCACCTTTAGGGTCAGGTTAGAGACCAGGCCATCGTAACCCAGGGGGTCGTGCCTACGACCTCAGTGCTCGCACCATGGTGCTCAAGGGTTGTAACCGTCTTGCTCTACAGTTGGAAGTGGTGTCCACGATGATGTCTAGTATGTAGTAAGATGTATGATCACTGTGTCCCATACTTTATACGTGATATCCTAGTTTGTTGGAAAATGTAAGGAAGTGTTGAGGCAATTGGTTGTAGAGGAGTTTAAGGTAAGGAGCCTCGCCTCCAGAAGCCCTACAACTTGGTCAGTATTGGAGTTTTCTTACCTTACTGGAGGACACGGCAGGTGTGTGTGTGTGTGTGTGTGTGTGTGTGTGTGTGTGTGTGTGTGTGTGTGTGTGGAGCGTCGTGTGTGACGTTGGAAACCACCATGAGGATACGGCTTAAAGTGACGAGTTAAAGCCTCACACTTGGTTCCATTCCTCATCCTTAATCCGTTCACTGCCTCAGGAGTGAATGGAGTTTGACTGATGTAGTTTGCCGTCTTGAGGAAGAATTAAACTACAGAATCACACATGGTGGATTTGTACACTGGTGAAGACGCTGCTAGGTATAGTACGCCTTAGACAGCTGCTGCCCAGGGAGGTACTGCTCTCCTGACGTAGTGATGCCCGTGGCCTTCTCACACTCTCCGTGTCAGGATGGCTTTATTTCCGTAATGTCACTCTGGTGTGTACTGATGCTTGGTGTTGACACAACTGGTCCGCGCGTCGTGTCACACCAGCTCGTGCGACACTGACACAGGGGTGCACGTCAGTTATGCTAGGGTGGGGCTGTAGTATGAATATTCTTTTTGTATATATGCTGTCCATATGAAGAGAAATTGGCTAATATGTAATAAAAGACGTGTGTGTGTGTGTGTGTGTGTGTGTGTGTGTGTGTGTGTGTGTGTGTGTGTGTGTGTGTGTAAGTTCCTGTATAAAATCTCATATCGGTTCTTTTGGATTAGTGAAGCCCAGGATCGAAAACCTATAATTAACAATAGATTGCGGTTGTTTATTTCCTCTGAACTACAGCAAAGCGTTTACAGGTTCCTGTGACTGAGACGCCAAAACATTCGCGAAATGAATTTGGAACGAATTGCTACGCTCGTGCCCCTCGAACATAACGTAAGACTAGTTAAGACAGCTGCGTAAGAGAGATGCACGTATATAGCTAATGATTACATCGGTGGTAGGATCTGTGACATTGCGGAGGCGGCGAGTGACGCGTCGGTGCCTTCTCGCGGTGGGCTTTGTCGGGTGAGGGAGGAGGAGGAGGGGGAGGGTGGTGTTTGCTGCCGCCCGTCGTGTTGGGTCCGGTTGATCGCATTGAAGACTTACCGAGGCGGGGAGGGCCGTGGGAAGCAGGGCGTCGTGGAAAGCAACGTGGCTCTGAACAGTCGCACTTGTTGGGTCGTTGGTGGCGTATCTGGTGCGTCGTCCGCACAGTAGCGACCGCGTCGGGAGCAGCAGCACGAGTCTGGAGAGATGGTCCTCATGCCCATACTGCTAGGCTTCACCGAGCCCTGTGAGTTCGAGGTGAGTCGACGGCGTCCCATCTTGGGTCGTCCTCGAGCACAAGATTTCTATTTTGAGACTAGCGCGGTAGTTGCTGTGATGTGTTGTGACGGTCGCGGCAGCAGCTGTGATGTGTTGTGATGGTAGCGGCATTTGTTGTGATTTGTTGTGACGATATCGGAAGCAGTTGTGATGTGACGGTAGCAGCGGCAGCAGCTGTGTTGTGACGGTTGTGGCAGCAGCTGTGATGTGTTGTGACGGTAGTGGAAACAACTGTGTTGAGCTGTGACGGTAGCGGCAGTTGTTGTGAAATGTTGTGACGGTAAACCATGGAAAGGTCTGTGGGGCCTGGTTGTGGATAGGGAGCGACGATTTCGGTGCATTACGCATGACATGAACGGGAATGGGTTGCATGACTTCTTTACAATTCTGCGGCAAGTGATGGTAAATTTTTTTTAGATTTTTATGTGTGACATTTTCATGAATTCATATGTGACAAGGCAAAGCATGCCAATACTCCCTCCTGTTCATGATATATAGAGTAAAGGCTTTTGAAATATGTGTAAATAAAGACACACGAATGTGCTATATACTAGTATTGTTTTTTTCTATGTGGATCGTAGCACACCGGTTTTAACCAAAAGCTGAATGTTTGTAAGAGTTTAGCCGAGCGGAGTCCATGTTATATAGGAAGTATCCAAGATTTTGCTACTCTTGTAACGATTCGAGTTGTCTCGGGTTTCCCAGAGTATCCCCTTTACATATAGTGTCCGTTTTCTAGAGCTGGAGGTGTTTGCTGGAGGTACTTTAGAAATCTCACCTTTTATCAGTGCCGCTGCCAGGTAAATGTTTCTGCTCGTGGGGTAATGCAGCCCACTCTGATATGAAATACATATCTAAGTTTACATAAGTAGTTTAGACGAGACGAAGGGTAGATTGAGAAAATGAAGATGGAACGGATTTGAAGAGGTGCCGAGGAATACAGCGATCACTCCTTAGTATACGAGTGAGGTGAATTATTTGTTGAAGAAAGAATGTAGTTGATAAGTTAAGAAGATAAGGATGAGAGACAAAACAAAACCCAGAGGGACACCGCTGTAGGCAGAGGAGGAAGGAGATATCGTCGGGGAGGGAAAAAGGGAAGGAAAGAGGAAGGTAAGAGAAAGTTTAGCCCGGAGAACCGTGTGGTGTAGGGCGAAGGGAGGCTGGGAGAGGCCCCTCGGCGTGCCATGCATCTTTGACGCTTTTGGTATACGATTTTCTTGAGGTTTTCGTGATACAGTTATGATCGATTCTTCTCTTAGGTGAAGGTGCGCCTGTGATCGGTCATACTTCTCTCCTGGGTCTTTAACACGAGGGAGTAGGTTAGGGAGGCCTTATGAACCCCACGTCAGATATATAAGGATTCAGATGGTGGCGTAGTTATGAGGTGAGTCTTGCCTGGTTTGTGAGGGTGTGAGGAGTGGCCTACACGCAAAGAGATGCAAGCCAAGGAAATGTAAGTGGTAGCACGGTTTACTTTGTGTCCAGTAGAGGAACTACGACGTTAGGTAAAGGCTCCAGGGGTCTTCAAGAACGTCATGTAAGACGTGTTAGTAGCGGTGTAAAGACGAGCATCTTGTAATTGATTGCCGGGGAGGGAGTGTGGTCAGTCTCGCACCAAAGGGAGTGAAGAGGTGCAACCAGTGGTTGGGATCGGAACTGCTCTTATGAAGGTCTGTGCGAACTCTGGTGAGCTCGATGTGGCCGTGGTGCCGAACTCCAGCTCGGGAAAGAGGGATCTCTGCCACAGCCTCTTCCCACATTGCTACATGAGGTCCAACTGATCGTTGGAAAGAACCATCAAAGCCAGTGTTTTGATCCCCTCTTCAGTGATGATGTAAAAAAATGACCGAGGCCTGTTTTCCATGCTTTTTTTGTGCATTCTCTTTTTTTATATATAATTGTCTCATGTGTTTAGTGGATTGGGAAGAGAATAGATGAGTTTGGGAAGAAAGTTTGGTCGATGTTCTTGAGTTCAGTTGGAGGGAGTTCAAGTGTCTTGATGGGACGAAAAAATGTAAGGACAATAGCTCGAGGATTTGATGATGGTGCTGACGTCTTCCTTCCAACTTAGTACATCTTTCAGAGTGATACAGGTGAGGGACTAGATAATGGAGATGGCCCCTTGGAAGCATGCAGTTTGATGTCGCGCACTGAGGGCGTCTGCATGCCGTGGTATGAGACTTTCTCCGCCGCCCAAGGTTGATGATATTATTGATGATTATGTTGTGGTTCACTACGTCGAAAGGTTTGGCGGAGCCGAGAGCCACAGAGTTTTTGAGAGCCTTGAGATCGTGATAGATAAAGCATGAAAAGCTGACGAGACACTGGGTGTTAGAGGAGGTCCTCATAAATTTGCTTACGCTATTTATGGCTGGACTGTTTTGACAACGTTACGATAAAGGGTGTGTGTGTGTGTGTGCTGATAGTCCGGATTCTGTTGTAGCGAGGTTTTGTGTGGGTATAGGCTGGAGTCTGTCTTTGTAGTGATGGTTACGTGTAGTGGCAGTCCGTAGTCTGTCGCTGTAGCGAGGATTGCGTGTTGTGGTAGCCCGGAGTATGTCGTTGTAGCGAGGGTTGTGTGTAGCAGTAGGCTGGAGTCTGTCGTGTCGAGGGTTGTGTGTGGTGTAGGGCTGTGTACGGGCGAAGGAGAGCGTGCGGCAGGTGAGTCAGCTGTGGTACAGGTTGTAATGCGATCGTTGGCCGCCGTCGTCCGCGGGCTGGGGTTGCGGCCAGCGAACGTCATTCGGACAAACGGGCTCTGTCAGGCTGGTATTTCTTCATTTTTTTTTCGGTGGTGATGACACTGGCGTTGTATAGATCCACTGTCTCATGGGCGCCATCACTGAAGGAATCTCTTGGCCCGTCCGGCTGTTCTCTGGGAAACAGCAGTGGGGGAAAAAATGGTTATTTGAAAATTGGATTTTTGGCTTGTTATTGAGATATTTCGAGAAGCTGTAAACGTTTTTGATGTGTTGATCTGGAAATGAAAGACCCGCGATACTAGAAAAGATATTTGGAATTGTCTGACTCGTGAGAATGATCAGAAATGTCTTGAATCCAGTCGAACATAGGAACTGGTTTCGACCAGTGTTGTAAACGAAGACCCATGGGAACAGACGGAGTTCCTGACGGCGCGAGGTGCTGAGGGCAGCGCTAGTCCGACTGTAGGCACCGCAGCAGCAGCAGTAGCGGCAACAGGGACGCTGGGTGCTGGTGCGACTCTGGCTGGTGCTGGTAGCGGCAGAAGTAGCAAGACTGACGTGAGTGCAGCGGAGCCTGGTATTCTGGTGATGTGGAAAAACTTTACCCTTACGTTATAACTGACTTCGTCCACCTCGGGTAAAACTACTGCCGGAAGGTCGGCGGCCGCGTGACGCTGACGGTGAGGTTCCCTCAGAACCCGTCGATGAAGACTTTCGTCCTGCGTGGTGGTGTCGTCTAGGGTCCAGCACGCTTGAGAGAGAGCTACACCTCAGACGGTATTGTTGATTGTTGTGAGGTAGAGGGCCGGCCGACCAGGAGTCACGTCAGGTGCAACAGTGCGGCGGCGGCGAGGGTTACCATATACCTTCCCACTTTCCCAAATCTACCGTAGTTTGATCCGCGCTTCCCGACTCTCGTGGGAGACACTGGCAGTGTTCCCTACGCATTTTAAAACCTACGTGTCATAGACTAACTGTCGCCGGGTGTATTCACATATCTGTAAAACCGGTTGAAGATAACGGTTGGCAATGACGGGTCGAGGCTGCTGTGTCGTAGGCTAGGATGATGGTCAGTCCAGAAGCTTGGCCGGACTTGTACCTCGCCTATGTCAAGGCTCCTCCTTCCTCTAGTACCTCGGACACTCTCAGGGATTCCACACAGTGTGCCGGTGACGCGGCAGCAGCAGAAGCCTCAGCCTCCTCCTCCTCCTCACACCCCATCGGACTACCTTTCTCCTACCGGGAGTGCCACGCCTGCGGTGTTCCGCTCAAGATCTTCAGGAAGTACGTTGTGCTGCACTTGGAAGGGGCCATGACGGCGCACCTGTGCATCACCACATACAAGAGCCCCGATAACGAGGTGCTCAAGCTGGAGGTAGGTGTTGACCGGCAGCACGCACCTGCTGGAGGGGTGGCCGTGGCACAGGCTTCCTAGTAGATGGCTTAGTAATGTTTGGGATGAAGAGCGGATTGATTCAGTGCCATTAATAGTACGTGACCAGCATTTGCCAGTGGTAGCGTCATGCTAGTTAATCTTGTGCCATTGACTGTAGCTGCTTCAGGGTCTAAAAGCTTGCGGTAGACGCTTAACTTATTCCTTGTATGTATGATACCTTTTCCTTTAGCTGTACACCACGAAAAAGATAGAACTATGTCGTCTTGAAATTTTGCTACACACACACACACACACACACACACACACACACACACACGTTAGGGACGTGGATTCAAAACAACCATGAAATCGGAAAATAAAAGCCTCATGAGTTGAGCTAGACAAGCGTAAGGTCTGATGTATGCACAGAGCAAGCAACAAAACAGGGTCACAGGACAAAGAAAGTTGTGGCAGCGGAGGAGGTTATACAAGTTCCCGACCTAATCTGGAAATTTGAGTCGACCTGGTGGGAAGAGGAGACGGTTGCCATAGATACGAAGAGCGACAATTTTTTTTTCTCAAAGAAAACGAGTTATTACGGAGCTTGACGGGTCTATGTTTATGTAAGTTTTCGTGTAAACTTAGGGTATATAATTGATTTATGGATGAAACGTATTCAAGTGTGTGTGTGAAGTTGTATAAATGGATTGTTTTAGTCACTCTCTTGGGATAAGTTCACAGTCCGGGAAACCGCATGCGGTTGAGGGCATGAAGCGCGTGTATAGTGTTAGTAGCGGAATTACACGGTAGGACGCAGGAGGTTCAGCAATTGTTGTTGTGTTGATATCAGCCTCTTCAGTACGACGGTACGACCCTTCAATTCTCACGTCAAAGCTCAGGCCATCGTACCCAATGGTCGTATCGTCGTACTCTTGGGTCGTATCGTTGTTCTCAAAAGGTTAAAGAGTTTTCTTGAATTATGTTTGGTTACTGAGGGTTATTGCCTCTCCCGATTTCATAATGTTTCATTTTATCAATTTCATTTCACACCTCAGCGTATGGTTCGTCCATGATTCGGTATAGAATACTTGCGAGAACAGTTTAATGTCTATGTTTGAAAAAATAAATGACGGCGATTGAAACACTTTTACGTCGCATGACAATATATTTTCAGAAAGACACCTACCTGGCTTTTATGGTTAATTTTGTAGCAAACCGAAAGGTTTTAAAGCTGAATTTGACGTCAGACTATTGTGCTTCACCCAACTGCATTAATTATTATTGACGGAGTTATATTAGGATGCACCTTTGTTAGAAGACTTTATGAAACAATGTTTGTTTTGACGCGCTTCAGAGAACGTCATGCCCCGTCGTTTCAGCATAACCCCCCCCCCCCCCCCCAGCATGACGGTACGACCTTTGGGATTAATAACCTAGCATTATACATGACCTTTTAAGGGTCATGTCATCATATCGCGACATTTTTCGTACTCAAATATCGAGAAGAGCGAACTCAAGAAGAGACCACTGCCACGCTAGGCAAAGCTGATCTAAGCTAGTTATGTATTTGAGGAGATTTGCTGTAATCAGTCACGTCCCATATGATAATGGGAGTTTTGGGGGATCGATTTGGTTGCGTTTATGTTCAAATTCACTTCGGTTCCTCAGACATTATATTGAAGTAATTTGAGTAGCAACAGAAAGAATCATTCAGCACTTGCAAGCAATACGAACTATCGCACCATCTGTGTAGAGGGGAAGCCACACAAGAGGAACGAGTCAAGCAAGCGTTAGCAGACGGGAGAAAGGGAGAGGCTAGGCTAGCCTAGCTCAGCTCCAGTTCCGGCAGAGTCCCCGTGTGGAAGTGACGTTGACGGGGCCTCCCACTCGGCCTGACCTTGCTCCACCAATGGCTATAAGTCTCCATGTAAACGATCACAGCTTTGAAAAAAGGACTCCAACTTTACATGTAAGTAGTCATATTAGTTGTTAGTTGTGATGGTCCTACTAAAATACAAAGATTTTTTTGGCTGTTTTTTTTACAGTACTATAGTTAGGTCGGGTGTTTCACTAGCATGTTAAGGAACCTAAATATTCTCATAACCGAGATTTAAATAAAAACCTCCTTGCCGTAGGATACTGCGTAAAGGATGGTTATCCATGTCTTGGGTAGTCTGTGTATATGTGTATGATTCGCTGTTCCATGCCTCGGGTAGTTTGTGTGTATGTGTATGGTTCGCCATACCATGCCTCGTGTATTATGTGCGTGGCACGGGTTCTTGACTGCGTGTACAGACCCGTTCCTTGGTGTGCCATTATGTTAAAGGTTGGGTGTGTGTGTCTGATTGTATGGACGCATCTAAGTGAATCTGTGTGACGTCACTCAGACTGGTCATTTTAGTTTTTTTTTTTTTTAGCAAAATCGTTTCGTCAGTGTCCCTGGTAATTGCATATTCCTTAAAATTTTAGTTATTTGATATGTCTGTTGATTTAAGGTTTTGGTCTAACTTACCCCTGGAAGATGCCACTAAAGTTTATGGAAGTAGATTTGAATAGTTTTACGGATTTTCGTGGTAAAAGGCGCTGAATATCCTTTAGATTAGGCCAAGTTATAGTGGCGAAGAGTCATGCTATCGTGTTTGAAGAGGTTACCATATTCATTAATATACAGATGTCTCTGTTACCGAAAACGCTCGGATATCAGTTGTATAGTTTTGTGAATCATTCGGTTAAGAAATCCTTCCGAAGAGCTGTCACAAGTGGGCGAGAAGTATGGTGAACTTTGGTCGTGTGTGTGTGTGTGTGTGTGTGTGTGTGTGTGTGTGTGTGTGTGTGTGTGTGTGTACAACATAACACGTGAGAGGGTTGGAAGTCAAGCCGGGGAATGGGAAGCCATGGGTGGGGTGGTGAGAGGAGGGTGCTGCGTAAACCTAACCTTCCCCACCCGTAACGTCTTCCACAACAGCACTCGCCAAGAAAGGATCTTTTTTTTTTTTTTTCATCATGAAAGGTAGATTTTTTTTTCAGCGGACATTATGATTATTCAGTAAGATGAATGGGTAAATGTTTCTAAAGTTCGTGATGTTTAAGACGAAACTGACAGAGTTCTCTTGTTAGGCTGTGCTTTCATATTCTTTTGTTACTTTTGTCAAGTGAGTAATAGTATGGTGTGGGTTTCTGGTTGTGTGGAGGGAGACCTGGCATGCGCCTCTATAGTGTGGAGACGTTGGGGATGACAGAACGACCTTATATGACTTGAGTTGACATGTTCTTCAGCAAAATTATATGAGTGCATATGATCATGTTTACTAGACGTGCTTACTATTTAGATTACATTTTTTGGTACGTCGTTACGACCCTTGTGCATGACTACCACTCGAGCACGAACGGCACGGTGACCCTTGAACACGACGGCACGACCCTTGAGCACGACCCTTGAATACGACGTAACGACCCTTGGGTATATGATGGTTTCATCTTTAATGGTCACGTCAGGAGTCGACTTTATACTTAAAGGTCGTATCGTTGGGCTCCGAGGGTTGTGCTGCAGATTTATTGATAAAGACGTTTTGAAAAATATTTGTCCTTGAGAGTGTCAGTTTTTAACAGTGTACGAAAGTACATGTAGATATGATTTGGATGCGTCTTTTAGTAATTGTACAGACTACAGAAACCATCGTAGGTCGTTGGGTCCTGATATTTCGTCTGTTGTTCGTCATGTAATACACGAAGTGATCGTATTGGCTCTAGCCTCAGCGTCAAATAGGTGAAATATGTTATGTAGGGTAGATATTGGATTGCTTAGGGATGGTTTGTATACAGTCATCCGGGAACTAAGAAAGACTCGGCCTGCCGGTGTCCTGAGAGGATTTTACGTGTAACTCTTTAAGAGAGAAGGACAAGCAGGCTGGTGGCTGCCACCTTCATCTTTGTGAGATGCTGCGACCACAGTCCATGCTGTAATTGTATTATCACCGCCACTACTGCTACCACCACCACCTGCTGTAGATGGTCAGATTACCCGGGTTACATAACATCCAGCCAGCCGGTTCTGTTGCCCCTGGGATGACGCAGAATGATATTGAGCCACACACACTGGCTGGGCACGATCGTGGCTGCTGTGGCGATTCTCACACTGTATTACCCTCAGACGCCGAGCCATTCTCAGTCAAAATATCCCACGAATTGGAAACTTTATTCAGTAAACAATAGCTGAAAAGAATACCGCTTGACCCTTCAGAGTCAGGTCAAAGGTCATACCGAAAAATGGCACCGTCGTGCTGTAGGGTCGTAGCGACACGTACAGGTCGTGTTGCCACATTCAAGGGTCGTACTCTGGCGCTGAAAAGGGGTTCGAATACTACTGGCTTTGTCTTGATGATTGTTGTTTCCTGGTCATGGGTTGGACTGTGTGACCTCGGGTGCGACAAGAACTTCAGGTCCGAAGAAGTGAAAGGTGGACAAAGAACCTTTGCATACAAAAAAAGTCTTGTTTCATTTCCTTTAGGAAAAATATTATTTTACAATGATTTTGTGTTTAACCCTTTTTTACTTTGTTTTAGTAGTTAATCTTTAAAAACGGCCTCTTTTCCCTTGAGGTTTATAAATGGCATTTGAAACAAGGCAGAATGGGTTTTTAAGAAAAAGTAGTAAGGAAAGTGAAATTTTGTTATATGAAGAACAACCAGATATTCGTGGAAGAAAATCTTATGCTGAAAGAAATTAAAGCGAAATTTTGTGATTTTTTTCTTCCGTGCATGTGTGTGTGTGTGTGTGTGTGTGTGTGTGTGTGTGTGTGTGGCCTCTTAATTTCATTAATGTAAAATTTCTTGAGCATTTTCCCCAAGAATTTTACATCAGCGTGAATAATGAATACCATGCACACACAACCTCTGCTTTATTCATTACATGTTTTATATTTATTCAGCTTGATCCGTTCTTTTTTTTATCATTATTTTTCT
>JAUUDY010257267.1:0-12280 GCA_032361765.1 Panulirus inflatus
ACCTCGCTAACGCGGGAGACAGCGACAAAGCAAGAAAAAAAAAAAAAATTCTATTATTAGGTTTCTATCTCTTACAGAGGATATGTTCGCAATCATACTACTCACTTCATCCGACAGTATTATCATATGAACATGTCCTCTGAAATCCAGTTTCTCATTTATGGTGACGCAATAATCTTATACATTTGTTCCACTTTTTATCACTTTCTCTGTTGAGCCTTTACTTGTTACCACTAATGTATTCTTATCTGTTCCATTACATATTTGCTAAAAATTTTCTTTCCTTCTTTCACTCTTGATAACCATTTCCCACATTAATGAGGTATTGCTCAAATTCAACTTCAATAATTCAATCACGTTCACTTCTGTACATCTGCAAATAGAGTAAAAGTCTTATGTTCACTTCTGCCTTTCTGTAAACCATGTCTTGGTCTTTTTGCATCTCCTTTTAATTTTTCTAATCCAATGATTTTGCTTACTCACATGTCATCAGAGGGAGATAGATATTAGTCAATCAATTTCTTGACCCTACCTGAACTCACTAAGTGAATAAAGATAAATGAAGTGAAGCTTTAAGATGCAACTGAAATAGTAGCATAGGAGGAGGATATGTGACAGAGCTGAACAGGAAAACCACATCAAATCATCAGGTTATGTAACAGGTATGCTGCTGGAAAAAACTGTGCAACAAAGTTTAATAAGAGCTTTGCTGCAAACTACATGAGCTACATTATACCCTCACCTTTCTCGGTTGTAATAGTCTAATGTCCAATTTTTCTTCACAATTTGGTAAAGTTCCAGGAATGTATTTGTGATGTTGACATTTACGGTGTCATTTGTCTTCATGCTCAGAATGAGGCGTTCTCCACTCAGATCACGGGATGGTCCTTTCTCCCATTCTGCTCGACATCTAAGGGAGTACCAGAATATAAGTATCACAAGAGCAATAAGCACTTTCTATAAAAATATTACTTTTGCATTAGTCCTTGATACTCTTTGATTAAACCAAGGGGTAATCAGGCAGTCCTATTCTTTATAATATGGTAATCTATTAACTATGAGGTAACACCGTATAAAAGATTTCACCTGTTACAGAAAATCTACAGAGTGCAACCTCCCTAATAATCTATGTATACAATAAACATAATAGCAATATCACTGATGAGAAACTTAATAATGGGGTGAATAACAGGATATAAAAAGCTCTCACCAGAAGATACATTCATGCTTTGCAAGAAATGAAGCAAAAATACTTGTAAACTCAAGTAAAATCATTGAACTTTCTATTTTACACATCTAAATATGAGGCACTTGCACCACCAAACCATACACCCTTACAAAAACTCATTAATCTATAATGATTTCTATTACTATTGCATAACTCCAATGACACTGCATAACTCCAGTGACACATCCGTCTTGCACAAAATGTAGTGGCAGGACATTTGACTCCCCAGTTCTCAGCATGCCTGTTCTAAGTATAAAATTTCAGTTAATGAACACATTTGACTTATAACACGTGAAAACATATGGTATGGTCTTGAGCTCACTAATATCCATAAAACAGAAACTATACCATACATCTTTATCTATTATATATACAAGTAATAAGGATGATATTTCCATTATTTGACATTTTTGAATCATAATATTCTTCATAAACTAGGTCAATAAGCTCCCTTATTTTGTCTTAATCTGATAAATATATAATTATGAGGCTCCTTCATTCATACCTCTTTATTCACTCATTCAGTCCTTTATTTCATTTTATCCTACAGCAAAACTGGTGCTACAGTACATTTTTTGCTTGCCCTGAGTTTTCCAAGAAAGCATCTCTACCATACACTGAAATATATCTGAAAATATCTATAAGTAAGTTCAATTACTTTTGTGTTTGTGAACTTGTACACACATTTTCATGGCTGAACTGTAGCACCTACAGGCCCTAAATTTTGAGTGTAAGTACATCAGAACCTGGGCCAGGTGTTTGGGAGCTGTATGTTGGCATTAATGGCCATTTTAAGGATATCAGAAGGCTCCCCAGCCCTATAAATAGCACTAAGTACCCTGCAATCATTCAAAATGGGCTACCTAGAAGCCTCATATCAAAATGAAAGTGCCTCAGGATCAAGGGCATGATTCTAGAGTACTAGAGTCTTGCTTTAAAGGCCAATAAAGCCAATCTTTCAAGGTTTAGAGTTACTAAAGCTTCAAGTATCACCTAGAGCCACTAAATTTTGGATGTAGGTACTTCAGAATCTGAGCAAGGTTTTAAGCTACCAGACTCTGGACTTGAAAGCTTTGATAAATTTATATCAGAAAGAGTATTTTGTCATTTTCACTAAATATTTCATCATCAGTTTCATAATTTCTTTTTGTATTAAAAGTTGACCGATATTGGTCATTCGTCATGAGACATATTCATTTGAGATCATTTTCATAAGTGTCACCTTCCTTGAATAATACAATCTCAGATGTTTTTGTTCTTTTTGTTCATGTGAGCAAACAAAACCATTGCTTAAATTACTTTCTCTTCTTTTAGTCTATGCGCTCTTATATGTGACACCCTGTCAGCATCTTTTATTCTTTCTATCAAATGTTATCTAATCGTTAAAAACCTTATTTTTTTCTTCTATTTTCTTCTGTTCAACCACTGTTTTCTGTTCCATGATATCTTTCTCTTTATGTTTTGTATTCTTTTATGTGGGAATAATTTTGTAATGCTTGATTTCTGTACTGGAAGAAGACCACTGTCTTTGTATCTCCATTAACATTAATAAGAATTTCTTTCCATTTTGTATTATATATCAAATCACAGGTTGAGTACCCGTTCACTGAAAAGTACGGGAACGAGTGACTTCATGTGTATGGATAATTGCCAAAACTGAATACTATTATGAACAATTGTCCAAGAAGCACATAATGAATATGAGTACTTCCATCATTTTTTTTTTCCATCTCCCATGTTAGAGAAGTAGTAACAGGAGCAGATAAAGAAAGCCCACATTCACTCATGTCCATTCTCTAGCTGTAGTATGTAATGCACCATAACTACAACTCTCTATCCACAACCAGGCCCCACAGACCTCCACATGTCTCCTCTGACTGCTTCATGTGCCCTAGTTTAGTCCACTGACAGCATGTCGACTCCTCAATACCACATCATTCCAAGTCACTTTATCCAATACATACCTTTCATCGTCCAGCATATACAGGCCCCAATCACTCAAAATCATTTTCACTCTATCCTCCCATCTTCAATTTGGTCTCCTCCCTCTCCTTGTTCCCTCTACTCCTGACACATATGCCCTCTTTGTCAACCTCTCCTTACTCATTTTTCCCTGTGTCCAAACCATTTCAGCACACCCTTCAGCTCTCTCAATCACACTCTTTTTATCATCACACCTCTCTCTTACCTTTTCATTACTTACATATCAAACCACTTCACAATGCATATTGTCCTCAAACATTTCATTTCCAACACACCCAACCTACTCTGCGCATCCTCACCTATATAGCCCATGCCTAACATCCATGTAATATTGTTGGGACTACTATATCTTCAAACATATCCACTGTTGCCCTCCCAGGTAATGATCCCAGGTAATGATCTCTTTCTACTCATTCTTCAGCACTAGTAGGAACCTCCCACCCTCACCCACTGTATGATACTTTTGCTTCCATTTGCCACAATGTCCACTCCCAGGTATCTAAAAAGTTTCACGTTCTCCAATTTTTCTTCATTCAAACTCACACCCCAACTAACACGTCCTTCAACCCTGCTAAACCTAATACCCATGCTTTTATTCAATTTGCTCTTAACTTCTTCCTTTCACACTCTGCCAAACCAAGTCACCAACTTTTGCAATTCTCCACTTGAATCTGCTACCAGTAATGTCATCAGTGAACAACAACTAACTCACTTCTCAGGCCTCCTCATTCTTGTATTTACCCCTCATACCACCCTATCCATACATAAATTAAACAGCCTTTGCAACATCACAAACCCCTTCTGCTGGCCAACCTTCATTTGGAACTGCTCATTCTCCTCTCTTCCTACTCCTTCACATGTCTTATACCTTTGGTAAAAACTTTCCACCATTGCTAGCAGCTTTCTTCCTGAAACATATCTTTAACACCCTCCAAAACCCTATCAAATTCTTTCTTCAGACCCATAAATGCTGCATACATATCCTTCTTGTCCTTTACATATTTCTTCACACACATTCTTCAAAGCAAACATCTGACCCACACATCCTCTACGACCTCTGAAACTACACTGTTCCTCCCCAGTCTGATACTCTGAAAAGTACCTTTACCCTCTGAATCACCACTCTCCTGCACAACTTACCAGGTATACTCAATAAGCTTATGCCTCTGTAGACTGAACATTCATATCTATTCCCCTTGCCTTTATACAATGGCATACAATGAAAATATTAGATGACCAATCAACTGCACAGTCACTCCCTTTCTGAAGAAATTCACCTGCATCTACTCCATCTACCTTGCTATATTTCACTGTATGTAAGGCTTTCAACACCTATTCTTACTTCAAAAAACACATGAAAAAATATCATTTACCCAACGATTCATCAGTTATGCCTTGAATTTTCTGTACCAACAGAGAGTGTAAGCTAGGAAAGAATTCTATATCAGCTATTTCCTCCTATATTTTTCTGAGTAAGTGTATGATTATTGATTCATGCATTAACTTAGCAAGAAGCTCCTGAAGAAAAATTATTTGAAGAATATGATTTACCATATCATTCACAAAGTATAAGTTGAATGTTTTAAGCTGAAGGTGATGTTACCCTCTAAGATCCCAGGCATTCATGTTCCATGTAGCACTTCCATTTGTACACCCATGTTCACCAATATTTTTTGGAATATGAGAATTATTATATGTTGAGTTAGGCAAGTACCAACTGAAAAGAACTGTGTGTAAAATGATAACTGAAAAATACAATTTAATGTATCATTTACTGATCATAATTTGAATGTTTCGAATGAATGAAGACTGTGGACTACAGAAGAATTCCATCTCTCGCTTACTGAATATACAGTTAAAAATCAATTTATGAATTAGGATGAAATCTAGTTAAGAAAATTGTATCGGACCAATATATTAGTAAAATATTTCACTGTATTATTCTCTGATTATATGTTAAATGTCTTGAGCTGAAAGTTATAAATGATCACTCCTGGAAGAATGATGCTCGACCTAGTGTTAGTCATCACTCAAGCATCATTGACTGCAACGCTCAGTGAACATAATGGCAGGAATTCTGAATGCTTAACTCTTTTGTTGAGCAAATTATTTCATTAAGATTTTCTGTTGCCTGATAATTCACATGTGTTTGGTTTGCTTCATTTTATTATGTCACAGTAGAAACTTAAATTGTTTGCATTTACAAATTCTTTTGCTGTACCTCATTTTGACTATCTTTGTGTGCTTCAGCTTTATAGATAGTATATACTGTACTTCTCTTTAAAAAACTTGTTTCAATGACCTCAATGTTTGTGATTAGCACTAAGGCTCTAAGTCATTTGTAGAAATTAAATGGACAATGTTAATATTTCTTCTTGGTTTGTTTATGATTTGTAATAGACTGAATGTCTCACAAAAGTTCATCAATTTGCTGAGCTGTTCTCTTTTGTCTGCTCTTGCACTGTTCTCTTCATATGAGTTTATAATTACATCCAGAGTCTGATCCACCCAATTCCTTCTGTATAAATTAAAGTCACCATACCAAATTATCATTGTTTCTGGTTCATATTCCTCAATGACACCTCAATTTTTCTTGGTACTTCATTGAATTCTGCCATTCTAGCTTTAGTCAGTAAGTCACAATGTTTAGTGTTTTGAAAGCTGGTGTACGAACTCTTATGAATAACATTTCTCGTGAGATGATTTCATTATCTGACTAGAATCAAAGTTCTTTATATATATATATCAAAACACTACCTTGCTTATTTTTCTCTAATAGCTCTGAAGGTCTCATATCCTTCTAAATCTGCTTCACAATAATTTTTTCATTCATCTTTGTTTCAGAAAGATTTATCTATTGTCACTTACATACTCATTAACATATTTAGTTTTAATTTCCATGGGTTACTTTTCATTGTTTCACACATTTCAATATCAACACTAATTTGTTTATCATTTTCACTATCTATTAGAGAGAGCAATTTAACACTTTCTGTTCTAACAAGTTTCTTATTTCTGTCAGCATGTTTCCTATAAATTGCTCGTGTTTGTGTTCTCATTAATGTTCCTACTCTCCTCCTAGCCTTTGATTTCATTTAATCTATTTTCCATGTTTCTTACTGTTCTGTTTCTCTTACTTCAGTCATCTGTCAGACTCACTGTTCCATTGTCCTTATATCTCTCCAAGCTCTATTATCTTCCGTCAGCTTCTGTAACCTTCTATGTACTCACTCAGTCTTGCTCTTTGTATCTATCATGAATGATCACATTTGCAAAAATCTGGTACTGTTACCTCATCTACCTTCTCTATATTTATCAAAATACCTGTATAATATGGGACGCATGAACTCAAGTGTTTTTTTTACATAACCTTTAACAAATGAATTTAGAAAAAAATAGTTACAAAATTAGTGTTTCTGCATCAATCATTTATTAGCACTATCCTCTAAGGTAATGTTTACATATATCATTTGAGTTAGTAAAAGGGCTATGACTTAGGTAAGGTTGGGAAATGTAACAGCCAATGTAATGTGCTTCTGTAACTAATCCTCCTGATACCAAGATGGTAGTATCTAACGAGTTGGTGGCTGCCTATCTCCCAACACATGACTTGCTAAGTAGGTTTCAAATTTTTGTCTCTGACCCTACTTAACTGTACCATCCCAAATCTATTAAGATTCAAGTCGGCCCTATCCAAAAAGCTCTTATCTTTTCTAATCATTATAATAATTTACTGCATTACTGAAAGAGCTAACTAAGGGATAAGTAAGAGGGGAACTTACAATAACCATATGGCAAAGTGGAAGCTTATAATAACCATGCTACTGCAATGACTAATGCCATGGGCTAGTATACTTACTTTATTACCTTTAGATTCTTGAATTAATCTGCCTCCTTATGAATGAGAAAGATACATTTGCTGGGATTACATCTAAAAAAGAAAAAAGGTCTGGCAACAAAAACTTACAGCCATGGTTCCATAAATGGTTCCCAGCCTGAAAGTGCACGGTTATAGTAATCAACTGAGAGGGAGCAACTAGCAGAACCCTTTCCCTGCCACTCCTGAAAAGAAAAGTGCTATTACTTTCTGACAAGATATGACTGCTATTTGAATATCCCTACTCATCAATCTTACAAATGAATTTACTCACCCTGAGAGTATAACTACCGATTCAATATATTAACAGTAAGGGGGATGCCAAAACAGACATTAAGCAAACAGCATGGTATAGGTCCTCACCTGTTTCAGTCCAAGGTGAGAGAGAGAGAATTCTAGCAGGGGTACATCGCAGTCTCCACAATCATCAATAACACATACATTAACACTCCCTGTCTTGATTTCTACTGCATGAAAGTTGATGGCACTGTTCTTATTCATATCATCTGGTGCAACTGTGGGGGCTGGCATAGGCTTAGCACGGTGAGTCAGCCAGAGAGCTGCATCATCTAGTCTTCCCCCACACTCCTCCAGAGCATGCATACAATCCACTTGCCAGAATCCAAGAGCAGACAATTTGTCTACCTGTGCTGTTTGGAAAACGAAAATTCATCAGATTCCTCTGAATTTCTTAATCAAAAATGCAACTAAAAATGCTAAGGAGTCTAAGAATTAAGTACTAAAGCATGTCATCCAAAGTAAACATGTCATCCAAAGTAGCTCAAAGAAACCTAAATTTGATGAAAAGATATGAAGGTAAAAGCCTATTGAACATGTGTAATTACCTATTCAAACAGTATGGGGAGGGAGTTTTACACTCACGTAGTCCCATCTCTTGAACATTCTCTACTATCATACAACTTCTTAAATTAGTGTATGCTGTCTGCAATATGCTGTCTGCAACAACCATGGCCTCAGTCATTCTGTTCCATTCATCCACCACTCTTATACTATAAAGGACTTCTTTACATCTTTTTTCATAAGTTTCTTCATGAATTTCAAGTAATGTCCTCAAGTTGCTTCATCCCTACATCTCTAAAAAAAAAAATACTGGTCACCATCCATATCACTGATCTGTTTTACATGCTTAAAAGGTTATGATAAGGTCACCCTCACTCTTCTGTCTTTCAAGGTCAGTAAATTTAAAGCCTTTAGCCTTTCCTTGTAAGTGAATACAGAAGTGGAATACTTGTACTTTTTCCTATAAAGGTTCAAAAACAGTGAACTGAAATTACTTCTAAGTCCTTTTGCCTTTCAGAAGGCAATTCATTCTCATCACAGTGCTTCTCAATCCTCATGTTCACTTAAATAACACACAACTGTGCTGCTCAAAAACAAGTCACGCAGTCTGATCTCTTACTACCCCGCAACTTTCTATTATGGCATTAAATTAACCCTTAAACTGTGAAGCCCTCCATATTTAGGCAGAATACAGTACTTTAATACCCCAGTCAGTGTTATAAGATATGTTCCTGAAAAATGAAGCACAAAGCAAAATAGCTCTCTATGGGGTCATTATACAATTGCATACATGGAAATGCCTTACTTTACTAATCAATGAATTACAAATAAAAACTTTACAATATTGTATCATGAATGACTCATTTGATGAAGAGTGGCAATAGCAGTAGAATTAGTGAGAGAGGCAGCATGTTGGTGAGACATGGTGGGTGGGAAAGAGGCAAGAGGAGGAGGATACTGTAAGGCTCTGCTCTAGCTGAAGCTTATCCATCTCTGCATAAGTGAAACAATGAGGTAGTGGTGATGATGGGGATGGTGATGAGAGAGACTGGTAAATGGTGAAGAGATGCTTCTATCAGTTTCTTTGGTAAGTGGCCTCAGCCCTACTATACATTATTGAACAGCTAATGTGTAACCACAAAACTGAGTGTAGGTGTACATGAGCAACACTGAATCCCTTCAACATTACTTTCCAGAACATTCTAAAATATGGAGTGAAAAAGCAGAAGGTAAGGGTGATTAGAGAGGTGAAGTGGAGGGTGGGGGTAACCAGCATCAGGTGTGTTGCCAAGTGCTCCTTAAAAACTGACTCCTACCACACCTGCCACTTCGCCTAATCTCACTTAGACAAACTTCCATTTTTTTTTCAAACAAACTGCTCCTTGAACATGTCACATTTGTTGCTGTTTACTTGTGTTCATGTCTACAATCTTAACATTGGTTCTAACCATCAACATCTCCAATATGAACGCATCACTGACATAAGCCTGTCACTCATCAGCTTCCAACCACCACAACACTTGTGGTGTCATGTACAAGGAGAGGCTTTTTCTAGGTACTTTAGATGCACTAACAGTACTAAAACTTGTAGGCTCCAAGAAATGATAGGCAAAAAATAATCACAATGATATTAAAAAAGCAGCAAGTCAGCAAGAATGTGTACATAGCGTACATACACCAAAAGGCTGTTCTGCACTAACAGAGGAGAGCACTCAACACTGACTGAATGTGAATGTATGTGTGTACAGTGTTCTGATTGGCCAAATAAGTATAAACAAAGATATCCGCTCTTGGCGGGTTGTGAATGTTTGGACTCATCACTTTTGACTTCTCGTATCACTTACTCATTACATTTCATTTACATAAGTTTCAGATATATAATTATTCATAACTTCATAAAGTTTTGCTATTCATTGAACAATGACCCGAGCCATCTAAATGTATGCCTGCCATCACTTGCTGGAATGTTCAGCTTTTATCTCCTCTACATCTCTGAAACCCATTCCCTCGAGGATTTACCATCAAGGGGGTGGCCACAGCAAAAGAGTCTCCACTTATCCCTGCCTTTACATGCCTCCCATGCATACAATATTCAATGCATTCTTCCATCGTCTGTCCCTCTCCAGTACTCTTGCACTCTATTTCTCTATGTTAAAGATGGTTTCCTCTCACACTAACCACTTTAATTGTATCATCATACACTCTATTTGAAATTTGACTACATTGCATTCTTTGCATATGCCCAATCCACCTACCTCAAAGTATTATGTTTCACCCACTCTACCACTCCACAATTCATTTCCTATGCATTCCCTGCCATATCATATCTCTCAAACACCCATTCATTTCTTTCTTCATTCTATCTAGTTACACCATATGCTCTGCTCATACAGCTTATTTCCATAGCTTGGATTCTTGACCTCTACGACTTATTTGATGTCCATGTTTTGGTGGTATAGGTCAGGGTTGGAAGAACTATGCTGTCCCTTAATCCTTTCTTCACTTCTATACTTACACCTCCACCCTTCTCTAATCTATTAAGGAAACTAATGACTCTTTAACCCTGTACTGCTCTCTCCTGTATCTTTCCTTCCACATCACCAAACTTACTAAAGATAGCTCCTAAATACTTAAAATTCTCTCAACTCTTCTAATCTTTGTCCCCCATATATATAACACAGTTAAGTACACTTTCTTCTTTCACTCTACAGGGTTTTGCTAAATCTATACTCTCACTGTTTCCTTTTCATACACCATTACTTTACTTTCACTCGCATTTAACTATGCTTACCCACATCATAAAACATATTTCTAACCTTCTGCAACTACTCTTCACTCTCAGTAAACAACACAGATTATCTGCAAGCAGGTTTGTCACTAGTTACTATACCTCACCTCTACATTACATCTCTGCACCTCCTTTCCCCAGTTTTGCTTTCACCTCTCTTATCACTCCATCCATATCTGTTAAAATGCTACAGTGACATCACACAGCCCTACCTCACGCCTAAATGTACACAGAAACATTCACTAAACTCTCCATCCATTCTTATGCATGCATTTACTCCTTTATAGAGGACTTTCACACCATCCAACAGTATTCCTCTACCCAATATATCCTTAACACATCCTATAAAGCATTCCACTCAACTCTGTCGTTTGTTCTCCAGATCCCTAATAAATGCATACAGCTTCTTACCTTTTGTTAGGAACTTTCCCACTGTCATTTCCACACAAAAAATCTAATCCATACATTCCCTACCTTTCCTAAAACTGCCTTGACCTTACTTATTCTTCACTTCCATCACAGTCATCAATCAACATTCTTGCAGACACTTTTCTTGGCATAATTAACAAGTGTATCCCCCTATAATTGCTGCATACATTCTTAGCGTCTTTTGCTTTCAATAAAAGTACAATAATTGATTTTACCCAATCCTCAGGTACAACCATCTGTTTCTGTGCTAAATTACATATCAAATGCATCCACTCTATCACAATCACATTTCTCCTCCATACCTCAGCATTTGTGCCATAATCCCATCCACTCCAGGTGCCTTTCCTACCTTCAGTTTCATTATCACCCATTTTACCTCCTTTCTTGATAAAGCTCTTGCACTTATAGTCATATATTTCCATCCTCCATCTGATAACATCTGGTGCTTCACCTCCTCCCACCATCACTATTTTTTCAAAATACTCTTTCAATCTCCCTTTCACTTCCTCCTTTTGATTCAGCAACTTCCCCCTCCTTAATTTACCTCTCACATTAATATTTCCACTTCTTTTCTTTCTCAGTTGTTGCTAGTCTATCATATCGTCTAGGTCTGTATTTCTGGAGATAGAATTATAATAACAGCTTACTGGGAATAAATTTCCAGGGAAAGGGGATAATGCAATGATATTTTGGACACATAATCCTCTACTGTCCTTTTCTGTCCCTTCAGCAATGCCCCTTTCCTGTCAAATGGTGGGTCAAGCCCTCCCACCCGCTGAACCAATGAGTCTAAACCCATACCGACCTCAACACCACGCCCGAACTCCGAAGGAACACGGAACCCAGATTTTATTCCAATGTTACCACTCTCATTTCTAACACTTCAAGATGTGATCGAGTCCTGTTTTGTCTTCTTGTATTGTATCGTTTCCAATCTTTTTGACCGATGGTAGGCAGTGGTTACGTGCCCGAAGCGGCTCGTGTACTTCAAGTATATAACGTACATATGGATATGTACTTAAATCACACTTATTCTGATGAGACGAAATGTGTGGTGAGAAAAATTGATGACAAAGAAAACATTAAAGAGCTAGTTAAAGAATAATGTGCACAATTCTTCCACAAATAATGCATTAAAGAAATCATTCTTTCAGTTTACACGATTATATATATA
>JAUUDY010257378.1:2188-12280 GCA_032361765.1 Panulirus inflatus
GTATTAAAAGTACTTATGTGTGAATAAATGTAAGGGAATGATTGCTTATCAGTAGCATATAAAATCAGTGTCAGGAATTAAGGTGATGCCAAACAACCACATACTGTCCATAGGGGTGGCAGAGGTTGGAACACCTTAGCCTTCTGATCATTCAGTGTTACAAAAAACTTTGTTTCAGCCACAAAATTGTCAAAAATATTGTATAAATTACCTTTAGGTGCTGTATAAGGTGTATATGAAACATAAATGGATTTTGCATTTAGACTTGGGTCCCATCCCCAGGATATCTCATTATGTATATGAAAATATTCCAAAATCCGAAACACTTTGGTCCCAGGCATTTCTGATAAGACACTCAAATTGTAATGCATTTCAAAATAATGTCAATGCAAATTTCTTCAAGATTTGTATCTCAAATCCACAGGCAAAATAGGCTATTTCATAATCCACCAAATTACAGCAGACTTCAAAAAATATAGCTTATTGTCCAACACATGCTCTTTCCATATTCACAGTAAACCCTTGATTTAATGGATCCTGATATAATGGACAAATAATAATACAGTACATTAAATATTAATCTAAGAATAAAAAATCTCAAATGCCACACCATGCGTATTTCATACAGCACTTGTTTTGGTAGCCTGGGGTAGACTCGCTTTGTTTCAGTCTCATTCTCCCTCAAGCTATCGTGTAGTCAGGTTGTATACATAGTGTTTCTGTTATTTCAGAACTGAGACTTTATCAAATAATTTGGAATCCTTATAATTCAAAATGGTTTCAAGTGATTGTAAGAGGTGCAATGAAAGCAGGTAATCCATCCTCACTTCATTACAAAGTAGTAGATTTCCACAGGAGTGGGGTGGCATCACCTCTATCTCAGTCTGACTCCTGCCTCCAACTGCCCGGTGAGTGTTCCCATGCTGCCAGGTGCCTGCTGTCCAACTATTGTACCACACACTTAACTTTACAGTGATAGAGGAGTTAAAAGAAAGTGTGTGAACTTAAATGTAACACAGAAATAGGTTACATTTGATTTAACAGACTTTCAGCATTAACGGACACCCCTTGCCCTCATTAGTCCGTTAAATCGAGGGTTTACTGCATTCTTTCAACAGTGATTTTAAGTTCATTTTATTTTTGAAAATTATTTAGAAAGATTACACACTTCAACACATGGTTTAAGTAGATGAGACCAGCTCATTTCACAATTAACAAAGAAGAACGAGACTGCTCCAGGACTTAATGCTGTTAAAGATTTCTTGATGCTAATACTTGGACATAATACTGAGGGATCTAAGTGAAAGCAAGCCTTTCCTACTGTTTCATTTGGAGAATCACTGGGTTATGAAAGATTATGTAAAGTCTCCATTCCCTACAATTTGGCAACACCTGCTGTATAATTCATGGGGTGACAGAATATCACTATAACTGTCCCATTACAAATGCACCTCAAGCCCTATCACCAAGTTTTTCATTAAGTATAGTAAGTATCCATATCATCTGCATTACCCAACATACGGCAATAGTAACTGAAACAGATTTTTCAGCTAGTGATACAAATAAGCTTAGTTAACCTTCCTCTACCTCCAATGATTCCACCTCAAGCCTTTACCATTGCTCCTTTGGTAAGTATCCATCTAACTTTGTCTGCATTACCAGTGATATGGTAACAGCTGCTGATTCAGGTAATTTAGTGGGTGAAAAAGATATGCCTAGTTCAATTCTTTCAAACTACCAATAACCCTCACTCTATCCTATCCCAATTCAGTGCACCAAAAGCCCAGACTACCAAATTTTTCAGTCAGTATCCATTACATTTCATCTGCAGTACCTGTGACATGGCTACATTTAATGAATCATAAAATTCAAGGTGTCACAGAAAGGCCTAGCCAAATCCCTGTACTGCACAGTAACCCCTTACTCTACCCAATCCCATTCCACTCAAAGGACAAGTCCTCACTACCACCTCTTTCAATGGGTTTCCATTAAATATCAACTAACATAATGTCAATGAGGTGTATCAATGGTAAGCTCTTTACGTTATAATCCATACATATGGACTAAAATGGGAAATTTTTGGCCAAGAACAAACCTATCTTACTATAACAAAGGTCAACGTGACTATATCTCTGACATCCGTTCCTCTAGGAACTTCCATCGAGGGGGTGGCCAAGACAAAAGTGTCTCCACTAATCCCTGTTCTTAGAAGCCTTCCTTGCATACACCATTCCATACATTCTTCCACCATTTTTCTCCTCCTTAACTATTCCTCTCTGTTCCTTATGTCACACGTAGTCTTCCTCTCACAACAATCCCTTTAATTGTACTCTCATCGAATACTTGTAAACTTCCCACCTTGAATTTTTACACATACCTAAGCCACTTCAAAGTATTACGTTTCACCAACTCAACCACCTCACAGTTCATTCCCTTTGCATTCCCTGCCATACTACATTTCTCATACTTCCCCTCATTTCTTTCTTCATTTCATCCAATCATACCACATGCTCCTCTCAGATAGCTATTTCCACAGCTTATATTCTTGACCTCTGGCTCAAGCCATGTCCAAGATTCAGCTGCATAGGTCAGGTTCAATATGACTATGCTATCCCTTAATCCTTTCATCACTTCCATACACCTCTACCCTTCATTATTCTGTTAAGGGACCTAGTGACTCTTTCCTTTACTGCTGACTCCCTTATCTTCCCTTCCAAACTTACTTAAGTTAGCTTCTAAACACTGTATTTCTCTCACCTCCTCCAATCTTCCTCCTCCCATATCTATAACACAGGACATTCTACAGGGTTTTACAAAATATATATTTTCATTGTTTCTTTTTGAACACCATTACTTTACTTTTACTTGCATTTACTTTGTCACCGATGCTTACTCATAAAACACCCTTACAACCTTCTGCAACTCTTCTTCTCTCTCAGCAAACAACACGGTATCATCTGCAAACAGGCTGTCACTAACCTCCAAACCTCACTACCACATTTCATCTCTGAGCTCTCTTACCCTAATTTTGCTTTCATCTCTTGTATACTCCATCCATACATTGTGCAGACCTGCCTCACACCCACATGTATACCATAACTTTTACTCAACTCTCCATCCACTCTTACACATGTATTTGCTAGTCCATTGAAGACTCATACCATCCAGAAGTTGTACCCATACCTAATAAATTCTTAACATATCCCTTGAAGCATTCCAGTTGAAATAATCATATGCCTTCTCCAGATTGATAAAGCTTTATACAGCTTCTTACCTTTTGTTAGATACTTTTCCATAGGCATTTTCACCACAAAAAATCTGATCCATATATCCCCTACTTCTCCTAAAACCCTCACATATTCTGCATTCAGTCACTGCCAACACTATAGTGAACACTCTTGCATAAACTTTGTTTGGCATACTTAACAGACTTGTTTCCCTATAATTGCTGCATACATCCTTTGCACTTTTTCCTTTCAGTAAAGGAATAATGATAGTTTTCTTCCATACATAAGCACAACCTTCTGTTTCCATGCTAAATTTCATATCAAATGCATCCACTCTGACACTTTTTTGTACATACTTCAGCATTTGAGCCATAATCCCATCCACTCCAGGTGCCTTTCTTACCTTTAACCTCATTAATGCCCTTTTTACCCCCTTTCTTGCTCTAGGCCCATGCTTTTATATCCTCTTCCTTCCATCCTCCATACCCATGCATGTAAAAACTGCTGCCTCACCTTC
Organism: Panulirus inflatus; assembly: GCA_032361765.1. NCBI lineage: Eukaryota > Metazoa > Arthropoda > Malacostraca > Decapoda > Palinuridae > Panulirus > Panulirus inflatus. The sequence goes on from JAUUDY010257378.1 coordinate 5,933, forward strand.
TCTAATATTCATCATTTCTTCAGAATGCTCTTTCCATCTTCCTTTCACTTCCTCCTTTTGATTCAGCATGTCCCCTTCCTTTTTCTGTTTTATATATTAGAGGCTCCAGTCATGGACAAAAGTCAGCATTAAGGTCTGGCCTTAAATGAAACATAGAGATCTAGATTGTGAAAGGAAAAAAGAAGAGACAAGGGAAAGTATTTACAAATTTTTTGAGAAGTGAAAAACCTGTCTTTTGAAGTGTACCACTTCATAGTTGTTGAGAAAGACAAGAGAAAGTAGAGAGTTCCAAAGATTCAAGGTGTAGGGAAAGAAACAATTATCAAATTGGCCCACCTTAGTTGCCCATGGCCACACTGTAATCATGTGACGCAGCAGCTTGCTGAGTAATGTGTGGGGCACCCAAGCAGCCAGGTCTCAGGAACAAAAACCAGAGTAATACTTATAGAAGAGAGAAAGTGAACCAACTTTGTGGCAGAGGGCAAGAGGGTCAAGTTTGGAAGTTATCCTGGGAGAGTTTATAAGTTGGACCACTTTCAACTCAACTCGGTCAAGTAAGGATGCAAAGCTGAAAACCACCCCAGATGTGAGAGCAGTACTCCACACAAGGACAAATCAGTCCTTTGTATAAATGGAGCAGCTATACTGAAGAAAAAGAATTTCAACATCTAAACAGGACTCTCAGTTTCTTAGAGGCAAACTTGAATATTTCCATAATGTGGGATTTCCAAGAAAGGACTAATGTTACAGTAATACCAAATATGTTCATTGAGTCAAGAGGTGGAATTACAGAACCATGAAAGGAGAGATGAGAGTTGTAAGACATTTTTTATAGAGATGGTTAGAAACTGGGTCTTGGAGGCACTAAACTTAAATAGATTTCATTAGCATCCCTTAGATATCCTGTCCAAGTATCATTTTAATAAGGAAATTGGGTCATGATGAGATGCAGATTGAGTGAGAGAAAAAGGAGCTGAATTGAAGGATGTGGATAAATGTGGTGTTGAGTTGTCAGCACATGAGTACACTTGGTTATTTTTGGAAGAGAGGAATTGTTGATAAAAAGGAGAAAAAGTGTAGGGGACAGAACAGAGCCATGAGGGACACCATTGCTGATGGAGAAAGGGTTGAAGAGGCTGATCCATCAATAACCACAGAGATAGATCGGTCAGAGAGGAAGTTAGAAATGAAAAAGTAAAGTGAGGGAGGGAAGCCAAAACAGGGGAGCTTAGAGATGAGACCCCGATGCCACACCCTGTTAAAAGCTTTGGAAATGTTGAGGGCATCTACATATAACTCCAAAATCTCTCAGGGATGATGACCAGACAGTATTAAGATAAGAGAGAACATCATCAGTGGTTCTTGCCTTATGGAAGCTATACTGGTTATCAAAGAGAAGACTCTTAGATTCAAGGTGTCTAAGGATATGGAGGTTGAGGAGGGATTCAAAGACTTTGGAAATTGTAGATGTCAAAGCAATAAGATGATAGTTAGAGGAATCAGAATGGGCACTCATGTTAGGGAAGGGATGCATCAATGCATGCTTCCAAGAGGAAGGAAAAGTTTTGGTTTCAGTACATAAGGTTGGATGCCATTAAGACCATAAGCCTTACTTGTGTCCAAAGAGAGAAGTGCTTTTTGGACAGTCAAAAAAGAGATTGCAGGGAGGGGCATAGGATTACTAAGAGGATCAGGGGTAGAAGGAATACTTGAGTCATCCAAAGTGGAGTTAGAGGAGAAGCAGTAACCAAAGAGAGTTGTTTTGTGTACGGGAGAGACAGCTATAGTACTGTCAGAATGGAAAAGTGAAGGAAGTTTTAGAGATGTCTTAGTTAAAGCTTTAACCAGAGACCTATCAGTGGATGATGAGGAGAGGTTATCACATTTCCTTTGAATAAAGGAATGCTTTGCCTCATAGATAACATACTTGTACTGATTAAGGCAGTGATAAAAGCTGAATAAGAGTAAGAGGAAGGAGAGTTGTTCTGAGCCCGATATGCCTGATCCCTTGCCTGAATGGCCTCAGAACAGGAATGATTGAATCATGGATTGGAAGAAGGGGTTGTCTTAGAGGACAAGTGGATAAATGCCTCCACCCCTGCAGGAATAGCTTCTGCTGTGCATTTGGCAGAGACAGAAGCATCACCAAATAAGAGACGGTAATTTACCCAAGAAAAGTCAGAAAAGAACTTATGTAAGTTATTCTTGACAGCTTTGTTGAAATGCCAGTATTTATGCTTAGTAGGGGTTGCTGGAGGGGAAGGTGCCATTAAAGTAGATACATTTATGAGTGTGTGATCAGATGAACCAATTGGGGGAGAGATTGTTCATTTTGCAGGGGGATGAACTAGAGGTGAAAAACAAATTCTGAATAAGTCAGGAATATCAGTAGGGTGATAGATGATTTGCTCTAAATTATTGAGATTGGAGAACGTGAGGGATTCAATCCCTCCACCTTCCATATGGGAGGAATTCAACCATTCCCTATGATGAATGTTGAAATCCCTGAAGTAGAGGATCTCGGCTTGTGGGTGAAAGGATGCCACAATCTCGTGGCAAGGGTTTAGATTGTCAAAGAAAGATATGAAATATGTATTATTAATAGAGCATTAAACAAAACAGAGAAAAAGTGTGATAGTTGGAAGACATACTTTGAGCCACATAACATCAAAGTTTGGGGCCAACTCAAGGTCCTTGAGGCATGCAACAGGTGTGTTGATGTTGGAATAAGCACCCACCCCACCTTGAACAGAATCTTGAGTGGAGTTTGTACTTGGATATGAAAAGGGGGCTAGTGAGAACATCATTAGACAACTGGGTCTCTGAAAGAAGTAAGATATTAGGAGAGGTACTAGACAGATGATGTTCAACAGAGGAGAGGTAACTAGAGAGACTATGAATATTGATGTAGTGAATAGAAAAAGGGAAAGGTTCTAACAAAGAGGGAAAAGCCATGGGAGGGTTAGGTACTCCTACTGTTTGAGTCCTCTTTCTCATTTGAAGTAGAATCAGGTGGAAACCCATTTATTCTAGGAACTTGGGGCCACATTAACATTCCACTCTTACATCCATGTCTCCTTTTTCACTTTCCTCCAGTACAATTTCTTGTATTCCCTTAATTTCTTATTTTCTCCCAAAATCTTCATCTACTCTTTCTTTGCTTTTCTCTTTCAGTTTCTTAACATTCCACTCATACATCTTATATTCTTCCTTAATCCTTTGCTGAACTTTCACTGGTACATGTTTCTGTATTAGGTGAGGGGGGGATTTGTAAGTATTGGTTGTTGACATGTGACAGGAGTCAACTTTTCTATTCTGAGTTGGAGTTGATAGTTGGTTATACAGTGGTTTGGATATGAAATGTTTAGTTATGCAAGTATTGACTGTTTGTGGTTGCTAGGGAGCCTATGTTTGTTCTGAATGCTTTATTTTGTATTTACTTTTGAAAGGGTGTATGACTCGGCAGGTGGAGCACAGTGTAGGGTGGAGCAAATGCATTGTTTGTAGAGGATACTGATGGGTTCTTTTTGTTGTCCAAATCTGGTACTGGTAAGTGTTCTGGGACAATTAGTTAGTTTATAGCTTCTGAGTTAATGTTTGTATGTAGTACGTTAATGTCGTGTGTGTTGTTTCATGCCAGTTATGGATGGTTTGTTAAGTGGAAATGATTGACCATTCAGGGTGACAGGAGAATGTAGGTGGATGTATATCTGCCAGGGGTTAAAAAGATGACAACAGACTTTTTCGGTAAAGTACACATTCTGTTTTGGGTGAGCCAGTGTTCATTTTGTGTGATATAGTATTACATGTTAGTTGATATTTGAAGTGTCAGATTCATCTGTATATGAAAGGACTTTCATATTGTGGTCTGCAGGGTTGATGGAAGGTCATGTAGAAAAAAAACGGAAGATGACTGGGGAAAGAACTGCTCCTTGGGGAACTCCATATTAAAGCTTAAGGTCTTTGAAAATGAAGCCCTCGTGAGTTGCTCTAGTGTGGCAGCTAGTTATGAAGCTCACTCACCATTATTTGTTGTTGAAGAGAGTGGTGTCAAGTATCTTTAATATGAGGATGTGTCAGGGGGCAATGTCATATGCCACTCCCCAAAACCTGTGTTCACCTCCCTCACCATGCCATCTATAAACAGATTAAACAACTATGTTGACATCACACACTCCTACCACAGACCCACTTTCACCTGGAACCACTAACCTTCCTTTCTTCATAGTCATGCACGTGCTTTACTCTCTTGATCAGAACTCTTACATATCTATCTATATATCTGATGCCTATTCCCTCTGGGAACCCCTATCAAGGGGGTGGCCATGGCAAATGAGTCTTCACTTATCTTTGTCCTTACATGCCTCCCACACATACACCATTTCTTATATTATTCGCCCCTTTCATTCCCTCCAGTACTCTTTTATTCTATTTCCCCATTCACAGATGGTCTTTCTCTCACACCAACCCATTTACTCATGCTATCATACATTGTCCTTGTAAACTCCCCATCTTTGATTTTTTCCACATGACCACACCATCTCAAAGTATTACGTTCCACCCTCTCTACCTCTTCATAATTCATTCACTTTGCATTCCTTGCTATACCAAGTCTCTCACATACCCCTTCATTTCTTTCTTTAATCCATCTAGTCATACCACATGCTCCCCTTAGGTCACTCATTTCCACAACCTGGATTTTTGACTTCTGTGACTCATCCCATGTCCATGCTTCAGCTGCATAGGTCAGTGTCGGGAGGACTATACTGTCTGTTCCTTGATCGTTCCTTCATTTCCATTCTTACATCTCTACCCTTTATTATTCTGTTAAGGGACCCAGTGACTCCTCTACCTTGAACTGCTGCCTCCCATATCTCTCTTTTCATATCACAAACCCAAGAGCTCCCAAATACTTAAATTCTGTCACCTCTTTAAGTCTTTCTTCCCCCATATCCGTAACACAGTTTAGGACACTTTTACTCTCTCACTCTGTTGGGCGTTGCGTAATCTGTACTCTCACTCTGTATCCTTTCAAACACCTTTGCTTTACTTTTACTCACATTACCCACAGCCACATATGCTTACACACATAAAACACACTTTCACCCTTTTCCAACTCCTCAAAACTCCTCTGCTTTTAATAGCTTTCCTCTCACACTTTTCCTAATACTTTTCACAAAGCATCTCAGTCAACCCTGTCATATGCTCTCTCCAGATCAATACCAATCTTTCTTTCTCTAAGTATTTCTCACACAAATTTTTCAAAGCAAACACTTGATCCACACATCCTCTTACACTCCTGAAACAACATTGTTTCTCCCCAGTTTGATACTCTTTGCATGTCATTACCCTTAGAGAAATAGATGGATTTGTGTGTGGCATTTATGGGTCTGAACAAAGCATATGATAGGGTTAATAGAGGTGCCTTGTGGAAGGTCTTAAGAATATACTGTGTGGGAGTAAAGCTGCTAGAAGCAGACAAGTTTTTATCAAGGATGTAAGGCATGTATACAAATATGAAGAGAGAAGAGTGAATGGTTCCAAGTGAAGGTTGGTCTGTAGCAGGGCTATGTGATACCTTCATGGTCGTTTAATTTGCTTATGGATGGGGTGGTGAGGGAGGTGAATACAAGTTTTGGAGAGTGGGGCAAGTATGTAGTCTGTGAGGATCAGAGAGCTCGAGAAGTGAATTAAGTCAGTTGTTGTTTGGTGATGATACAGCTCTGGTGGCTGATTTGAAAGAGAAACTACAGAAGATGGTGACTGAGTTTCAAAGGATGTGTGAAAGGAGGAAGTTAACTGTGAATAAAAGCAAGGTTATTAGGTATAGCAGAATTGAGGGACAGTTTAGGTGGGGTATGAGTTTGAATGGAGAAAAATTAGATACCTGGGAGTGGACATGGCAGCAAATGAAATCATTGAAGTGGAATTGAGTCATTGTGTGGATGATACGGTGAAGGTTCTGAGAATACTGAAGAATGTGGGGAAAGAAAGAGTGTTATCTTTGAAGGTATAGTAGTCCCAACATTATTATATGGATGCAAGACTGTTGGAAATAGAATGTTCAAGGGCACAATGTGTTGTAAGGTAGTTTGATCGAGTAAGTAATTTAGGGTAAGAGAAAGGCGTGATAATAAAAAGAGGATGGTTGAGAAAGCTAGAGTGTGTGCTGAAATAGTTTAAACATATGGAGAGAGTGAGTGAGGAAAGATTGACAAAGAGGGTGTATATGTCAGAATTGGAGAGAATAAGTAGGACAGGGAAACCAAATTGGAGTTGGAAGGATGGAGTGAAAAAGATTCTAAGTGGCTGGGGCCTCAACATGCAGGAGGGTGAAAGGCATGCAAG
>JAUUDY010257488.1:0-12278 GCA_032361765.1 Panulirus inflatus
GGCTTTCAGAAAAGAAGAGAGAATGTTTGGGAGAAGAAAGTGGTTAGAATAAGTAAGCCTGGAAAGGAGACTTGGTAGGAAGTACCAGGAAAAATTAAATGTAGAATGGCAAAAGGTGAGAGCAGATGACTAGGGGAGTGAGTGAGGAATAGGATGTATTTAGGGAAGCAGTGACGGCCTGCGCAAAAGATGCCTGTGGTATGAGAAAGGTGGGAGGTGGGTAGATTAGTGAGTGGTGGGCGTTTGGACGATATTTGCAGGGAAGTAGTGCGACGAAAATGGATGGAACCATGGAAGCAGAAATGAGTCATGATGGGAGATCGGACAAAGGTTGTGGAAGTACTGAAGAATATGTGGAAACAGAAAACATTATCTGGGGGGGGGGGGTTAAAATGAGTATGTTTGAAGGAATAGTGGTCCCATTAATATCATATGAATGCAAGACATGGGCTATAGATAATACTCAGCGGAGGCTTTGGATATGCTGAAAGTGAAATGTTTTTAGGACAATATGTGGCGTGCGGTGGTTTGATCAAGCAAGTAATAAAATGGTAAGACAAAGGTGGAGAAACTAACCTCCTTCCTCAAAATCCATTTCCCACAGCATCCTTTTCCGATTCACTCATTTCCAACCCTCCTACCAGTCCCTCTCTTGCAAATTTTCTGCAGTATAACGAACTCCACTTCCTCTAATCTTTCTCTTTGTGCTGTTCAGTCGTCTCTGTTGCTCTCACCATTGTTTATTCTATGTTGCAGCACGGACCGGATTGGACCCAGCGTGCGGGCGGTGGCCAGCAGTTTTGAGGCGGATACTGGATCCATGGCCTCGGTATGTAGCCCTCGAGGGTCCCTTTTTAATGTACACCTGCTGTCAGTCTCATTGAGGGTCTTCTGAAGATAAGCCAAGGTATCCTTGGAGGAATTATTGGGCGTCTTTAGGTAGCGGTACTCCAAAGTGGTTGTGTGAAGGGAGTTTGACTGACGGAGAGGCTGTTCATATGTCGAATGCTGCCTTAGGAAGAGGTAGGGTGGAGGTGTAGGCATGTATGTGTCGAGTAGCTGCTTTGGAAAGGAATTTGGTGTAGGTGTAACTGGTATGCATGCGTCAAGTTGCTGCCTTGGGAAGGGATTAAGTAGAGGTGAGGGTGTACATGTGTCGGGTGGCTCTATTGGAAAGAAGTTGGGTGGAGGTGAAGATGTGCCTATGTCGAGTGGCTGTCTTGGGAAGGGGTTGAAGGAGATAAGGTTTTGCATGTGTCGAGTGGCTGCCTTAAGAAGGGGTTGTGTGGAGATGAAGGTGTGCATTTGTCGAGTGGCTACCTTGGGAAAGGGTTGGGTGGAGATGAGGGTATACATGGTGAAGTGTTTGTGTCTTGCACGAAAATGAATCATTACTAAAAGCTAACGAGGTGAGTTTCGTGACGCCTGTTTGAGTGAGGATCTTTAGCTCGTCTCAATGCTTCAAGGAAAAGTATACTTCACCATTTGACATTTCATTAGTTTGCTGGGTAAGGCTTTGATTACACAAAATTTCACTGTTACGATGGAAAAGATTTACGAATAGAACAGTTTTTATTTAAATGCATTAATATGAAGCGTAATATCAGGGTTATAAGTTCCACAATATTTGCATTTTCAATTTGTGAATTCTATTTTTTCATCTATTTAGAATCACCTTAGGACACTTTTTTCAGAAAGGGTCCTTGACTTACCTGGAATCTCTTTCCAAAGGCTCCTACAGACAAAAGCTGCGCTAATTTCAGCAGCAAGAAAATGTGAACTGCTTTGAATTCATTAGTTCTTGAACATGAATGCACTCCTAGTGATACAGCCTTGCTAAAGTGGAGGTTTTACTCGCAGTGTAAGATCGGGCAGGCGTAGTCCAATAACACCATTTTACTGATTTGATTCGTAGCGTAGTCCAATAACACCATTTTATTGATTTGATTCGTAAGACACAAAAAGAGCAAATCATCTTTTCAATTTCATAAACGGCTTTGTTCTTGATTAAAAGGAGATAAGTTAAAGTAAAAGATTAAAGTAAAGAATTCTTTGTTATATTCTCACAGACTGGATAAAGAGTCTGACTTGTACTTAGCTCTCGATGGATCTGTTTGAGGAATTCACTCTGGCCACGCGCTACAGCAGGGCTTGCTGTCTTGTACCTGACAGTAAATTGTTTCATGATTACCTTTTCAGATGCTGTGATTCAAAAGTGGAATTATCAAATAGTGCAAATGAGTAAATTCAAGTAAGGAAGGCACCTTCGCCTACGTTAGTTATTCTTCACAACGTAGAATAGAGGTCATAAAGATCACAGTAAAATGCTTATATGACTACAGTGATTCGGGATTCCTTGCCTGAAAGACTGTCTCACTAGTACTTCCAGACAACAAATATACCTAAGTTGACAACATCTGTACATTGCAAGCACAAAGTCGTATGATAGTTTGTACAGCCACATCCTCATTACATTTTTGCAAGAATTATGCTCTCCAATTTGGTCCTTTCGGAGGTTTATCATGATTACAAAGATACGTAGGAGACTATAGCTTAGAGATCAATGGATCAGCAATACTGAAGCTTCCGAATACGAAGGTCTTTCACATAAAACTAAGTCACTTTGGCAAGACTAGAAAGTGTTCCATCACAGATGTCGAGCTGTAGGGCACATATAAAGTGTGTTACATCACAGATGTCGAGCTGTAGGGCACGTATAAAGAGATGCCACATTGAAATGATGCCCCACTGATATGTGCATTTTGTGCATGAGGTATGGAGCCTACAACAACAATCAAAGCAAAATGAACATATAGGAATGCGATGTTGGAGATTGTGGTGAGATGATAAATGCAGAGTTTGCGGAGGCAGCGGAATTGAAGGGATGTAGGTAAAAGTAAGTGAAAAGAGTGTTGAATTAGAGGATCTACTGAAAATTAATGATGTGGAGAAGCCACTGGATTTAGGGCAATTATGAATATGGAATGTTATGTTAGAGGAGACGATAATTCAGATGCTGAGATAGGGAAGGTGTCTGGCCGAAAGAGAAGCTGGCGTGAAGTACTGCTCATATAGAGAGGACGTTAAGCTTAACGAACTAGGATGCTGAAGGGAGTAATGCTTTGCGAACATCTGAAAGGACAAGTATTTACACTTGTAAGTTCATCTTATCTGAGGTGTGTATACAAGGAAATTAGTAAGTGTGCATTTGTGACGACTCCGATGTTGAGTAAAGCTGTTCCAGTACAAGTGCGGTTGTATGTGTGTGACTATTTTCTTTATTCAAACTCGTATATTTCATGTATATTCAGTTAATTGAGGTGAATCTATTGAAGAGATCTTACAAAATGATTGACACAGATATTAAGTTTTTATAAGCAGCAAGTTCTTTTAGTCGTATGACTTCACATCCAAGCTATCATGTCTTGCAATTGAATTTACTATACATTAAACCCATATCTAATCTGTTCTCTAAGCTCCGGACTATTATATTCAATGTTAGTGGCAGTAGACAACAAAGCATTCAACACTGTCCCCAACACCTCATAAAAAAGATAAATAACAACACTCACCACAGTAAAAATAGAAAGTGGTTGGCCAGTTTCATAGCCAGCCACAATGGCAGTTTCTCACAAAGGCCTTACTTCTAATACATTTTAGTTTTACAATGGAGCTTCCTAGGACCTTTTCTCCAACAATTTCAATGATCTTCCAGCACGAATTCGCGTCACTTCCAGCAAACCATAATATGAAGGATCTTTCATTTACAGACGACCTGTCAATAACATAGCAACACCCAGACACCACAGTTGCAGCAACAAGCATGTAGCTCTGCATTACGCAATTTCAATAATGGCTCACCTAGAACAGAATATCTGCATGACTACAGTAGTGTTCAATCACTGTTAACCACAGATAGGCAAGAATCTAGCTTACACTTTCCAGTCACTTTGAATGAGCAATCGCTCACACTATACAAAACATCAACCATCCGAGGAACCACATATGACAACTCATGACATTAATTCCCGCGTCAAAAACAACAATACGACACCAACTCACAACCTAATGCCCTCGGAACACTAACTGGCACCAGATTTGGACAAGAAAAAATTGCCTTTACCTCTTTTACATACAATTCATCTGCTCCACTCTAAACTACACTTCACCTGCCTGGTCTTCGCCCCTCTCAAAAACAAATATAACAAGATTGCAAACCACACAAAACAGTGCACGGAGAACAATGACTGGCTGAGTAAGAATCACAAACACTCAACACCTACACATCAAACAAAGATCCTCCCAATACAATCCCACCTCAAAATGATCAATTCTATGCAATAATTACAACATTAGACCCCACCCCCAAGTGGAAATATAAGCTTCCCTCTGCCTTTCACCTCACCAACTTCAACTTGCAAGTTCTTCTACTCCAAGCAATATAACACATATACAGTGAAATAAGCTAACAAGTACAAAACAACTGCCCTCCTAACTTAGTTTTGAATTCTACCCCACCAAACATACACATATCAAAAACCTACACTCGCCAGAAAATTCTTGGGGCTGTGTTTACAGAATACCTTGTAAAAACTGTAATATGTTTTATGTTGGGCAGATTGGTAAAACTTTTTATGTTAGACTTAGCAACATGAATATAGTATAAGAACAGGATAAGAATTAAATGCTTTATCTAATCATGTTAAGAATTATGACCATTGTATTGACTGGAGTAACGCTAATTCAGTTAATAACTTTAACTACTTTACCACGAAATATATCATTGTATCTTCTATTACTAAATACACAAAGAATTGTAACGCTGATGTTAGTGAAGGTCTATACAAACTGGATAGCTTTGAAGTCGGCAAAATTTGTAAACGGATACCTTTTTTGTCCATAAAATAAAAATCTTATGACAGGCACCACCAACCCGATCATCATCATCCAGTAACGCTTGTTTACCAATGGCGTCTTAGCTACGTCTCATCCTAGTACATCAACTTTGTCTTTCAAATGTAATAAACTTTTTAGAGATTTAACACTATAGTTTAATGTTGATGACAACATGGAAATGTTTATATTGACATGTCACAGAAGCGCGTAAAAGGAATGTCACATAGTATTGTGACGTACATACAAGACCCACTCACAGTCCAAAGTTTCGGCTGAAAACACACACGACAACATACAGGAACATAAGACACACACGCAAACATGAAAGCCATGCGCCAGAACGTTCACAAGAAACAATTCATACTACAGTAAACTTTACAATGCTTCTACTAAGCCAGATATCCCAACATTCTACCACAGTGTCATTATCAGAACCTTTGTATCCATCTTACAGAAGGCTTGTGAAGCTTCCCCGGAGGAGCCCTAACATTAAAGAGCCTCTAGCGACTCCAGGTGTGAAGCCTCTGCTTCAGTCCACTGGTCATTTCTTGTTGGTTTTAAGCTTTCATCTTCGTGGGATTAGATGATAGTTATGTGAACTAATTTGATTTTGAAAGACGTGGCCACGCATGTTTATGTGAAGTCTGTACACTGCTCTACGCTTCAATCATATCGATAATTATGGGAGATGATATTGCCATAATTAAATCCATATTTTCCTTAAGATATTTTTGTATCTAGCGCTTAGTTCAGGCCTTTTCTAGCCCAAGTAACCCTCTAGGCATAAAGGATGTTTGTTGTGATGTAACGCTACCTTACGTAATATGGAGGTCAGATTTCTGTTGTCCTGACAGCCTGTTCTGGCGCTGTGTTCCTGGTGGTGGACGGAAGTCTGGCACTGTCTGGGATAACTGGAGGAAGGGGTACAAAACAGTTATTCTCTAACACGATTTCTTTTTTTTTAAACGTGATATATTAGTTCTGGGTATTCTTGACCTTATTTGTTTCAAGATACTTTTTTTCTTTATGCTCTTATTGATTTCTTTTCATACTATTCGCCATTTCCCGTATTAGCGAGGTAGCGCCAAGAACAGAGGAATGAGCCTTTTTAGGGAATATCCTCACTTGCCCCCTTCTCTGTTCCTTTTCATGGAAAATTAAAGAATGAGAGGGCAGGATTTCCAGCCCCCTGCTCCCATTATTGATATATACCTAAATATGAATGTCAAGGATTTCATGCTTTAACGGAGCATAAGTATATTCATCTTTTAAAATGAATCTAATTGTCACAAGGTTTTCATGACTATCAGAAGTTACCCGCTGCTTCACTTAGAGGAAAAAGTGGCAGCTTTGAACGCTACATGTTACAACTTTCCGTGTAGATCTTCGGAACATCAGGGAAGACATTTGCTCTACGAGCTTGATAAGATATATCAAAAGACAAGGTTATATCGATTTCCGGTCATTTCTAGTAAACTGTTAATGATCGTCAGTATGTATGTATGTATGTACGGCATATATCACGTTCACTATATTTTCGACGGTCTTCAGCAGCAAATCCTTCGCTTCTGTGTTCCAGATATATCCAATAATACGCAGCTTTCCGTATTCCAGATATGTCCGATATACCTCAACCTTCCGTGTCCCAGATACATCAGACATATTCCACCCTCCCGCACCCTAGATTCGTCAGATACATTCCACTGAGCTCAACCTTGAGACGCGAGCGAGGAACTTTTGTCCGTCTTGGATTTTTCCCAACATATTCCTAAATCAGTTATCCAGCGATATCATTCTTACGTTGTATTTCAGCAAAGCCTTTTTTTCGAATATATGAAAACTTCCTTGCATTGTATGGATTCCGGGATTTCTGTGCGATACTTGGCAGTGTAGTGTATCAATAGCACAGATAATTTGTCTTATTACCTATCACTGTATCTTCACGTGTGTCCTACATATCAGGAAAGTCTTTGTATGTACCGAGTCTGGGGGAAGTGTCCGTGTGTGAAATACCTACCAGCGCCCTGGAAAGACGGTCCCTGTGATACGGTAAGTCTGGCGTTTGGTTTTCTTATGATAAAATTTTATCACGGAAGGTCTGACACCACCATCACTTGATCGCAAGTACCGCTGCTCTGCCATCGAATTTACCACGTAACTCACTTTATAACCCTATCAGTCCTAATAATCAATGTTACACTATCATCGTAATCTCGTTTCTGCCATTATTTCAGTTCACAGTCATATTACCTTTACAATCCAATACTCAACACAAAAACATGTTGCACCTCCATAAAGTGCTACCATTATCACTTTTGCGCTATTTCAACCACTGCACTATCACGCTTTTCTCAACATCGCCACCACTTTTGTAGTCATCTTCACAAGACAACCCTATCATCACCACTACACTTTCACCATCGGCACCACGTATCACCACTATACTCCTATCGGTATATTACCACTCTCATGTCAAGAAGAGCTCAATCACCCGATACTATCACTATAATCGATACTACACATCATCTCCACACTATTATCACCGCATCACTCTCCTATCGTGGGCACCACACAGCATCACCATACTGCTACCACTAAGCTAATATTGCCATCACAACATATTCTCATCATTACATCATCGTAATACTTCTAGTAACACGCCTTCAGCAATAACATCACTCAGTTGTCACCATCACTTACCATCATAAACACACAATCATCATCATTATCAAAAATACTACACCATCGTCACTACTGTCACCTTAGGCACAAAAATGTAACCGTAATAACATCAGCATCTATTAAGTATTACTATCAACACCTTTGTATTGGAAAATCATTACACACCAGTACCAGTCTATTTTCACCACCAATATCACCACGACCATCGTAATGATCTCAGTATCACTATTGATACCACTAATGCCACACTACCACAACCTCAATACAAGTAAGTTGAACGGTTGCTCCTTTGTGCTAATACGGAACCAAAGTGATGAGTTGGAGGTAAGGAATTATAATAAGAGGGTCAGGGCAGGTGCTGTAAGGTAAGGTGATGTACGCAGGCTTGGCAGGAGTCCCATGGAGGTGGCTATGAAGCAGGTGTGCCGGGAGTCTCATAAAAGAGGTGCATCGTTGCAGCTACATGAGAAGTAGCGTACGGAGGTCCCGAGGTTGAGCAGAAGAAAGGAAGTGGAGCTACTGAGTTCATGTGGCTTTGCTTCCATCACAACATATGGGAAACAGTTGACGTTTCGTAGTTCGAAGAATATGTGGCAGTTGCTGAGTAGCAGCTGCCGGAGCGCATTGGTGTCCAAGAGCTAATGTGCTAGGTTACATGGTGACGATAGCCCAAACAAAGGGTATCTAAAGGACAAGGAAAAAGGGTGTAGCTGCTAAGTCCATTGTGGTGGGCCCTTGGAGCATTATGGGCTTCCTTTAGAGAAGATCAAAACAGTGTATCTGCACTGGGTATCTAGCAGTCTTGTAAGATCACACGAGGTAACTGTCAGTCATTGATAAGTTAATTTCACTGGATTATCATTTCGTTAGGTCGCTGTCAGAGAGTAAGACGAGCGTAGTGACAGTTGATAACGTCGCTACATAACTTATGCCACACTACCACCACCACAATCACATTAGTATTGCCGCTAACGCCCTCATCACCACCAGCACAACAACTGCATAAGAGCCTTCCCCATCCAATAACCTCTTCTCACCGCCACCATTCTGACCACGACGGGGGTTAGCTCCATCACTTACCCATCATCACTATTCCCACCATAAGCAGGACCTCACCAGGGGCGCCCAACACGTCACAGCGGCTAACAACAACAATGCTACCGTGATCCCAACTGTTGTTGTTACTCATCCGGACGTGACCTCATTTCTCATTCCTTTGAAAATGATTTGTTGTTTGTTTGTTCCCAGTGACAAAAGTGATACACTTCCACCGATACATGGTCTACACTCTTATCAATTCACCCATCTCCATGGACAATGCAACATCTCCCGGACAATACAGCACCTCCTGCCCAGCACAGTATCTCACGAACAATACAAAATCTCTTTCCATGACACATATCTCCTGGCAATACATCACTCTGTACATTGCAGTATCTCAGTGCAAAGACAGTGCAACCCAGACAGAATTACATATCAAACCGATATCACCCCGGAAAATTAAATTTGTTTTGTAGAATGTAACAACACCCCGGGCTATACAACATATCCCAGACAAAGTATCATCTACTTGTTTCCGTGCCTAATATCCCTTCTTGAAAATGCAGAACCACTCTCGTGACAGCACAACTCTCCCTGGACAACACATTCCCAGGCTAACACAACCTCTTTGTGCTTTTTAAAACAGAGAAAATAATTTGCAGATTATCAACTGTCCTGCCTGGTGCCTGGTGCAGGCAGGACTTGTGGCGCTGCTCACCACAGTCTGTACGTGCGACTTTGACTCCGGAACACGAGTTACTGTTTCTGCCAATACATGCACGACCAACTGTCCCTTCAACTCCACTTTTAATCTCCGCTCTCGCTCTCCTTCCGGTACCCACTCTCCTTTTCGCATTACTCTTCAATGCACTCAACCATGACTCTCACTTTGTTAACAGTGATTCCCGCCGTGACCCTCTCTCACTGTCTCCTTCCTCATTCACCCAACTCGCTGTCACGCTTGTTTTATCATTTTCTTCTTTCTTCCTACGTTACAGTCTTTTGACTCCATTATGCCTTCATATTTTGTTTTCAATTCCCAATTTGTCTTTCCTGTTTGGGTCAGGGGCATTGGTGGAGGGTGTAGGCCAGTGAAGGTGGTGGAGGCCAGTGGGGGTGTACTACTAACTGCATCTTTTCATATTTAATAATCTTCCTTTCAGAAAACGTTAGACAGACCTGCTCGATTACAGAAGCGGTGATAAGGAGTGGCGCAAAGGTACCACTGAGGCATGTTACTCCTGCCTGTGAAATAATCTATAAACAATTTTCTAGAAAAAGCGATTCATTCACTAAAATACTTTTACATGTAGTAATAGCTGTAGATAAAATACTTGTTTTGTTTAATAATAATCTAAGTTGTAGTTTATAATGCTGTTTTCATGTCTGCTAGAAATGAAGTTATTTTGCTAGAATATGCTAAACTATGCTTTCATCATGTCAAAAACCAAAATGAGAAACGTTCTGCATGTCCCTAATCGCTAGTGTGAAGTGTTCTACCTGGCAAAACCATGACATAATGGCTAGTAGAACAAGAGGAAACAAAATATTCTTAAACAGTCAAGTCTTTGTTTTTCCATGTTATCCACTGATGTCCTTAACGTATGTAATATGACACAATTATGGCGAGTCGAGGCTGTAATTCAGTCCAGGGTTCATCTGTAATAGTCTTAGTTAATCCATTGATTACTTTATCTCTTCATAAGCACAAGACTATGATGCATATCCCTGTCACTATCATATGTGTATATTTCTCTGCGTTTGATTCCAGGTTTCATGCCCTTCATCGGTATATCATTTTCACTTTTGCTGTTTAGCACCTTTATGAATGGCTGATTACTTACACTCTGCTATACTTCTTTCCATAAAAAACCAGAAAATTTACGATTTTTTATGGTCAATCTCTTCGTGAACGTTTGTAGTTGGGTTTACTATTTCTGCCATTATCTTACGTGTTACTGCAGTGAAAATTAGTGGTTCTGTTGGATTCTTAGCAAGAGTTGTATTGTCTCTTACTGTTCTCCCCGTCATGCAGGGAAGCGTGTTTCCCAAGTGTCTTCCTGCTTATCTTTTGGTTGTATCTTTCCATCCATCTGATTTTCATTGTAATACTGCTATTATCAGTTCTTCTGAGTCACACTAGTATGTTGCATCGATTTTTTGCTTCTGAAAGTTGCATATATGTTCTCTTCTGAAGTTTCTTACATAAGAAACAACGTTCCATCGCTCTAATTGCTTTTCATGTTTTTCTCGTATTTAGCTAAAATTCTGTTTCTGATTGTCTTGTATCTCTCCATCTCCCTGGTTATTACGTTTGTGTTAATCTCAACTTCGTTTTGTCCATCTTCGTGCACCATATTTATCGAATCCTCGCTACCACTGCCCATCGATCTGCTCATTGGTGTGTGTTATGCAACCTTACAGTCCAAAACGCTACTCGTCAATAATCTTAGATATCAATCTGTAGCGACTAAAGTAATGATAGATCAATTATAGTCATTTCAGAAGTACTTGATATACAAAAAGTATAAACAATCGAATTCCACGTTCTCTACAGAATCTTACTTTTAATCAAGTTAAAGTTTGCTAAAGGAAGAAGTCTTCATTAGATACAGAACCCACTGATTCATTTGATATGTTGCTCTCACACACCTATATCTAGGTATGATTTATGAGGATGCGTCCTTAGTAATGACTTTTTTTTTCAGGCCGTTAATTCTATCTTCCTCCAACTTCCCACAGGTCTCCTCGTTGGAGAGCAACACCAGCACTAACATCCCATCAGTGCTTCGGAGGTACAGAGGCCGTTCCCACTCTGACTCCACGACCAAGGCGCAGTCCATCTCCACCGCTGGACGTCAGCGCTCGCTTGAGACTGATGTTTGAAGGAGGTTGACACATGATGAGAGAGTAACCACTTAAGAGACTAATGAGTGCAGCAGCAGTCCAGCCGGCAGATTTGTGAAGCAGCAATCCACCACACTAACGTGTGAGGCAGCAGTCCAGTGTATCGATGTGTGAGGCAGCAGTCCAGCACACCGTCGTGTGAGGCAGCATTCTGTCATAGGAACGTTAGGAAGAATAGTGTTGCTCACAGGCACCAGAATGTATGCAATGTGTTTACTTTCTAAATGCAAATTGTAAATCACAAGGAACATCATTGTACGCAAACATATCTGTGAAACATTTAGCTAGTCGCTAAGAATTTTGTTCATCAATCATCTTGTTTCTCAAAGGCGGTTATATGAGAAACATTAAGACTATGTTATGACTGATACTGTCCTTACAAAAAATTAAAGTGAAGAGAAAATGGAAAGGCAGTCGGATTCTCCAGTATGAAGTACATCTTGCTTTCTTGAAAATCATATGAACAATACTTCTGTCTATCGTCAGCACGAGAAACAAACTATAAAAGACTTCAAATGAAAAACAGAGATAACTCCAGTATCATTAACTGGGTATCACTTCATCCCAAAAGACATTCGACAGAGGACTCCATCAACGTTATTATTGAGTCGAGCTACAATGTACTGCCCTCCAAATGATGATCTGCTCCTTAACACTTTGATGTACAGAATATCTCGTCTTTTTACCTCTCCGCCCGCCAGGAACTGTAATTGCTACCATAATGCTTGTAAGGAAGGTTTCCTTGATGGCTG
>JAUUDY010257709.1:0-12278 GCA_032361765.1 Panulirus inflatus
TATGATGAGTTGGATAACGTTCACAGTGGTTGACGACGCCTCATAGGTGGGTTCCCGGTAAGTCACGGTTGACGACGTCGCTGCCTTCCTTGCCGCTCCACCTGCGCACTAGAGGGAAGGCACACCCAACCCAGCCTCCTTGCCGCCGCCATCTTTGCGTAACTGCTTATAACTGTAACCCTGAAGTTGTTATGATAAATGTAAACAACTGAGTTTATATGAATACAACAGGAATATGTTTCATGACCGTTTCCCTATCTTATCTTTTGAGGTGGGTGTACCGATATGGTACGCGACTGCAGCACCGAATGTTGTACACTCTTCATAAACACTGCATTATTTAAGCTCACTTGTGGCAATTTTGAAAATAGATTAAACTTTGCATGCTCAGAGGTCGTGGGTCCTGGGCCACATGAGGACTTGAAGCTGCTTCAATTAACAAGGCAAGCCAAGTGACCCGAGATGAGGGTGGAGCCCCAGCCAGGTAGGAACCGGCGCTACATCGCTTCAGTTCTGCCATCAGCCTCCCGAAGCCACCACGAACAGCAGGTGTCGCCAGACTTCGCAGGTGACGTGGTTCTCGTAAGGAAGGTTGGCGTT
The DNA here is from genome assembly GCA_032361765.1 of Panulirus inflatus. Taxonomy (NCBI): domain Eukaryota; kingdom Metazoa; phylum Arthropoda; class Malacostraca; order Decapoda; family Palinuridae; genus Panulirus; species Panulirus inflatus. The sequence goes on from JAUUDY010257709.1 coordinate 601, forward strand.
GTTGATTTATTTACGATAGTAAGAGTTGTAAAATAAAATTGTTGAGAATTACGGCGGTAGACAGCGGCACACCTGGGACGATGCGTCACCGACGTTTATCGCAGCACTACGAGGGATCGACCAGGCGAGTGATGATATTCCGTACACACCGAGAGAATATGCTACGTGGATCAGCGGGTGTGTCGTGCTTCCTCCTGCAGTATCTTGTGACTACAGTTTTGTGCTCCTCGACCCTAGACTCGGGGACACCGCTGGTGAAGGTGGGATCCAGTTCCGGCCAAAACGACAAGGTCCCTACCACCTTTCTGACCGTGGTCAACACTGGCCTCATCGTGGAGCTGGAGAACAGAACCAGAACCGACCACGGGGACGTGGTGCCCTGGGACGTTAGTGACGTGCGCCAAGAACCAAGGGTCGGGTTGACTACTCACAAGGAAAATGGTCTAGGCAATCGTCTCCCGCCTCCAAGTCGTCCATCTTACTTCACATCAAGCATGGATGAAGGTATGACTCGCGTTGACGGTCCAGGTACCAGTACTTCCACTCAGCAGAACAATACGCGTAGCTTGGAGAACAGCGCACAACTTCACTCAGACCAAGACGCGACAGGTGAGTCTTCTAATATAAGTTATAACATCAAAGAACTTGAAAATTCCACACAACACGCTACAAATGAGCATGTGGAAGATAAACAGCCAAAACTTGCCGCGGAAGAACAGTCAGACATAACAGCTGTTAGGGAACAGTCAAACATAACAGCTGTTAGGGAACAGCCAGACACAACTGCCTCTAGGAAACAGGCAAACAAAACTGCGACTGAGGAAAAGCTAGACATAATTGCAGTAGAGGAACCGTTAGAAACAATTTCGACAGGGGAAGAGCTAGACACAAGTGCTGCTGGGGAACTGGCAGCGCCTAGGTCAGCAGCCCAGCTGCACACTATACAACAGTCTCTCAACAATAGTTTCCCTGGAGCTCCAGGACCAGTGTTCAACAGCACTGAGACAATGGACAGCATCTGTTCCACTGAGAACTGTGACCTTGAGAAGTATTCAAGATCGGAAGCTAAACAGTCTGGAACAAACACCAGCGCTGCTCAAAGTGAACCCCTGGTTGGTAACACATTGTCCCTCAGTGTGCTTATGCCCCTGACAGACAATTATTTCTACCTCAGCTCCAGCACCTTGCAGGATTTGTGGCAAAATCACATCAATGCCGCGGCAGCAGTACCTATGGAGATTGTAGAAACGTCTGCAAGTGACCTGATGGAGTACTACTTACATTCACCCGACCCTCACTTTATGGTGCCTGCTATGACAGGCGGGTCTCCAGGTTCTCATGCCTTACCTTCGCCAGCAGCACCTACCAGGCAGGTGACGGACTCCATGCTCCTGCGCCCCCAGCATGCCGTGCCTTCTCCCACACCAACCGTACCACTCTACCCCCTCGCTAGCCCGTCCAACACAGAGTCCCAAACACTGCCTAAGCCTCCCCTCTCTACCGATCTCTCCAGCATCTTGTATGGGTCTCCTGCTCCCTCAGTTTATCAAAACCCTTCAAACGTAACGAAAGGGCAGACATCCCATAATTCACACGACAGGACTTCTTCCCAGCCGCGTCTTCCAGGTTTAACGAATCAATCAAATTTACCCGTGAAGTTGACCGGTATCGCTGGTAAGCTTCCACCACAGGTTAAGGTCAAAGGACCAGGAGGTGTTCAGGAACCGGAGAATGAAGTAGCCACTGAGGCCCTTCCAGGCTTGCACAGACAAGGGGTCACTCACGAGGTTCTACCAAACATGGGAGGACGTATCAGGTTTCCTGGCCAAGAGTTTCTAGAAATTCCTCAAAATTCTAGTAATGCAAAACCCAATGGGCCAGACATGGGCGCGGTGAGGATGACGCCTTACATTAAGAAGGACGACTTAGAAGTTGGTGGTATGAGGCCAGACTCTGGGGACGCGCGGCTTCTGATTCGAATCACAGCGTCAGACGCCGTTACCACCACACAGTCTCATACATCCGGCCAAGGCAACGACCAGGGTCTCTCTCAGATTGATCTGGGTGATGGACAGAGAATAAGCATCAGGGTAAAGGGAAGTCCTGATGTGGCCTTGTCGACCAAACGATCTCAGACACAACATTCCTCACAAACTCTGCCACATCAAACCTTACCACCCCAGTCCCACCCTTCATTTAATCTACAGCATCAAACTAAGCCTCCACAAAGCCGACCTTCTCAGAACAGCCGCCCTAGGAACCGACCTCATCAACACACTCATCAGCCAATACGCCAGCCAATGACACCCAACTCTATGGTGATCAGGGTTCCAGTAGGTCACCATCCCGCCGACGATCGTCTCAGTGTGTCGGAATTTGCACCATCCAGGAGTGACCTGGGAGATGTAAATGACCAGCTCAACGAGGGAGGGACCAGTAGCGACAAGGATCACTACCACATCGAAGGGACCGGTAGCAAAGGGATCCTGGTCAACAAAGGAGGATCAAGTGTTTTAGCGGGTCTCTTCAGTACGGGCAATTTGAATGGCATTAAAGATCAGTTGAACAAAGGCTTTAGACATCTGCAAAACCTCTTCAGTAAGGAAGGCTTGCGTGGTATCACTGGTCAGCTTACTAAAGGCGTAAGAGGATTGGAGAGTTTGTTCAACAAAGGAGGTTTGGAACAGTTACAGAACGGTGACATAGCAAGCCACCTTACCGACGGCGTCCACCAAGTTAACTATAAACTGCAAAAACTTGTGGATCCGTTCCAGAATAAGGTGGAGTCATCCTTCACCACAGCTGTTGAGTTCCTCAGGATGTTCTTCGGCCACGTACTGCCGACGGATTATTATGACAAAATTCTCACCGTTCTTGCCATCATCGCCTTTCTTGCGTTTGTCCATGTCCGGATTTCGCTCATGGTCACTTCTCTTGCACAGACACCACTGACTCTAAGCTTCTTTCAAAAGACATCTGAGTTCTTGAAGACCATGAAGGAGAACGAGCACTTTCAGGTAATCTACGAGCTTGCTAAAGACGTTCATAACTCTATAGAACACTGGACAGAAGCTCAGCTGAGCCTTTCGAGCTCCCTTACATCTAAAATTCCTTTCGCGAGCTCAGTGTCACATTTCTTTGGTTCTAGTAATGTTGAGGAGGCCAGTGTCTCCCCTGATAACATTTTCTCGCAGAAAACTTTGTTTATACCAGACACGAATACTTCTGACATCTTGCCCCACGTCACATCCCGGATCTCAACCCCAGATATGTCTCAGCTGCCTCGCATCCCAGAGACCAGCCCCAACATGACTGGGATATTCCTGGGGGAGGTAGAGGACCTGGCTCGCCTTGGGGCCTCCTTAGTGGACCTGACTCTGGAGCACAATAGGCGCCGGTGGCCACCCTCAGGGGCATCCTGCCTACAGCGTCCGTTCTGTGACCTCAACACCTACAGCAGCACACGTGGCGGCTTTACTGGCTTCGTGTTTCCCCTCGTCAGGTAACCTCACACTTCTGTCTATTTGAATGTTACTGTTGTTCATTTTCTCTCCACCAAAGTACTGTAATCAGTAACCATATATTGTTACTACAGACAAACAAACTTACTAAACAATAAGAGCTTCTCAGTAATGCTGGAAGGGACATATTCTTTACCTCATTCATTAACCACAGATGTACACTCCCAAAACCACAGGTAAAGTTTCCCTGGCGTGACAGGGGACGGAACGTCATCTTTACAACTTCTGTTACTCTTCTGACTCGTATCAGCAGTGGACGGTATCTCGGGTAATTAAATCAGAATTGAAAATGTATTTGTTACCAGCGACCCGAAGTCTGACGGGGAAAAAAAATGGCTTACCAAACAGAGGTATATGCTTACCAAACAGAGGTATATGCTTTCGAGCAACTGGAGAAAGGATGATAAAGATTTCTCCTCACAGTTATTGATGATGAAGGTCTTCGGCTACACAGGCTGATCGTTAGGAGAAGATGCTGATGAAGAGAAGATGAGCCGGGAAGCCCGTCATCACGGCCGAGCCCGCTGGCTGCCACCTCATTCTGGTTAATTACTAGATAATCAGTTCCTTTAAAGCTTCAGCTCCCACTGCCCAGGTGACGTAGGTTGGTCAACACAGGGATGGAGGATGAGGGTAAACAAACTGTGAGAGCTGACATACTTTCTGCTTCTGTATTCAGGTCGTCATCAGACGTGAGACAAAGATCTCTCAGTCCTGGAGTGATGCAATAGTTGATGGACGACGCACATCAGCGGCACAGATGACGCAGAATCAATAATTAATCATAGATATAATTAGCCCTTGAGCACGACGATACTGTCCTTGGCAATAGTGGGCTGGCCTTTGATCTCATCCTCAAGGGTCAGGTCAGAGGCCAGGCCATCATAACCAAGGGTCGTATAGTCGTTCCCTAAAGGTTCAGAGGGAGAGAAGTCAAAGAGATGGTACATCTGGTGGCACCTGTAATTGTAACAGTAAACAGGGGGCGCTAAATCATCGACCCTCCACACCTCTGCTGATTGATTTCTCTGCATCCTTTCCTTACGGAGATACTTCATCCCTTACTACAGTCCACACACACACACACACACACACACACACACACACACACACACACACACACACACACACACACACACATGGCCAGCACCAGGTTCATGACGTAATATAAAGTGTTGTGTCCACAGTACTGGTATGGTCTGGCTAGCGAGGCCTCCTCACGACGTCTTCACCTTCCTGGACACCTTCCGGCCCCTCTGGTTGTCCGGCTCTCAAGCCCCAGGGAGAGGCTGTCCACGCATCCACACCTGTGATGCCCACGCCAGTCCTGCCCATTGATCTACACACCTGGAGTAGTCAGGCATATACCAACCAGTGGTCAGCACGACTGGCCTCTAACAGGAAAGACAAATGTCTGTGCTCGCTCTCTCTTCCTTCTCAGAGTTATAGGTGACCAGTTCGTCTCGGTCATTTCACAAGGTCATTATTCCTTGCTCTACGTTGACCAGACACATTGTCATATTTCTTGTTTACAGTTCCTGGATCGCAAGTCAAACATTTCATTCAGATTTTCCTGCTGAGCTACAGGTCCCAGAAGAGCATCACTTGACCACGTGACGTTCCTTCCTCGAGGAGGTTGCTCTATCTGGCCCTACCTTACCTTTCTTCCTATCTGGCCCTACCTTACCTTTCTTCCTATCTGGCCCTACCTTACCTTTCTTCCTATCTATATAGAATAATCACTTACCTTATGTTGTTAATTGTTCACACGAGCATAAACAATGATAAGAGTGCACTAGAAATGATAATCAGGCGACACGTATTGTTTAGTGTCTTTCTTTAAAGCTAGAAATCAGACATTTTAAGATATTGGGAAGAATAAACTGTATGACAAAGGATACAATAAATTATTTCATGACATCGGTTTTTCATTACTACAAAGTTCAGATGTCAGCGATTATACCGCCTACAAGTACACTGTTCACGGCTCCGGGTCCCCATACACTTGCTTTACACTCAGTAACTCAGTGATATAATCATTTCCACAGTGTAAAAAAGTTGTCTTTACGAATGAAAATTTTCTTTCATATTGAAGACTCCAGTCACGGAACAAAAGTCCACATCAAGGCCGGACCTTCATTGAAATATAGAGAGAATTAAGAAACGGAAAAAGAAAAGACAAGTGAAAGTATTTACGAATTTTGGAGGAAGTGAAAAACCTGTCTTTTGAAAGGTGCCAGGTTATAGTTATCGGGAAAGACATGAGGTAGTAGAGCGTTCCAAAGCTTAGATGTGAAGGGAAATAAGCAGGTATCAAAACGGCCCAACCCTCAATTGCTGATGGCCACAAAATAATGAAGTTACGCAGCAGTTTGTCGAGTAATGCGTGGTCTAGCTAGTGGTGTGGGCACACAACCAGCCAGCTTTTGGGAGCAAAAAAGTCATCATCTCAATCAAGCCTTGACTTTTACTTTTAGAGTTCTGATCTAATTTAAAATCACGTGAGTCTCGATGAAATATATAGTAAGCATCACGTCTTCCCTGTGACGTATGTGAGGAACACAAGAGAGAAGCAGGGTAGAGCCTGAGAGAACTGGGTGGTCTGAAGCAAGTGGGTGGAAGCTGAGACAAATGGGTTGACTCAGACAAGTGGGTGGAGGCTGAGCCAAAAGGGTGCTGGAAGGCTGGCGCTGTAACCCTACCTGAGAGAGAGAGAGAGAGAGAGAGAGAGAGAGAGAGAGAGAGAGAGAGAGAGAGAGTCCATAACACGAAGACATCAAACGGTGTCAGACCTCTATAGGTTGAGTCTTAATTACATGTACTTGAGGAAACATTCCACGATTTTCTTTTACATTATGGGCACTAGAAACAGAAGCTGTGTCAAGTGCATAGAACTGGAACACAGACAAGAACCTGCGAAGCAAAGCTGTGCCACAACAGACCGCAGCATAGAAGTCTGGAAGAGAAGGGACTGCGGTACAGATCTGTCTTCCAAGAGACTATATGTTGAGCACAGGGCCGACCGCCGCAGTATAGGGACCCCTCCAGCAACGACTCGTAAACATTTCGTATTCAGGGTTCGAAGCCTCGAAGGAACTCCATGCCGGAGATCCCAAGTCTATGAAAATGAGAAGACATTCTTCTGGAGGGGGTGGGTGCTAGAGAGCCATCTACGTCTGTCTATACTCGATAGATATAGATGATAGACAGGCACCACCTGAATCCTGGTAGACAGCAGACGTACAGACAACCCCATGAGATGATGTCATCCCCACTTCGACCATGCCTCACTTCTCGTCACGGGAACCACGCGTCAGATGGAGATATTCCCCTGAAGCACGACGGACAGTGGAGCATTTCCTTTAGGTTCTGACACTTAGTCCCTCGCAGGATGGGGTCCTTTTGGCGCATAGCTGAGGGAGTTCGAGTGATAACCCCGTTCCCAGAAGAGCCATTCTAGTTAATCTTACGTATCATTACTTATAATGATAACTGGACGAGTTAATGATATGCTACAGTGTCATTATCACTGGGAAGGGATACGCATGGCTAACGAGTCTGACGTACCAGGATATAATGGTGGTGGTGGTGTGGTAGTGGTGTGGTAGTGGTGGTGGTGGCGGTGCGCGCGCCGGGGTCCGGCGAACTTAGCCACAGGTGGTGGAGGGGTTCGGTGAGTGAGGTGTCCATCCACCAGATCTCCCTCCACACGCCGGGTGGTGTCACTAGCTAGCTGGCTGGCTTCTTCTGCTGGTTGTCTCTCCCTCTCTCTCTCTCTCTGTGGGTCTCTCTTAACTCTCTCTCTGCTGGCCCCCCTCGTCGTCTGCTGCTGGTATAGACGCTGCTTAACTAGGTCAGTTTGTGTCTTTATTTTTTCTTAGCTAAGTTAAATTCATCTTAATTTTTTCTTTGCTCTTGTCTCCGAGCTGCTGGTAATCGGTTCGTCTATCTAGCTACTCCTTGTCTCGCGAGATTGTTCACTACTGCCTCGTCACACAGCCCTCTCCTTGCCTTCCCTTTTCACTGCTGCTGTATTGCTGGCTTGGACAGTTGCTCACTGCTTTGCTCACTTGTATTCTGCTTGCGTGAGCAGCTGTCTGCTTACCATTCTGCAACTACACTGCTGGAGGAGACCTACTGCTTGCTGCACTGCTCACTGCTGGTAGGAGGTAAATTTTCTTTATGTCTGCTGCCTTGTTTACACTGCACCACTGACTGGACCAGATGTCTGCCATTCTGCTCTATGCTGCCTCACCCAGGTGTCTGCTGCCTTCCTCCTTGTGGCTCTCGTGACCTCGTCTGCATTCGCTGCACCTCAGGCCTCAGCCTAACACAGGTGAATGCCACGGTGGCAATGTACGGGGAATGGGCCAGATGTCCTTTTTGAGAAACTAGCCAGCTGTCGCACTTACAACAGAGTGTAAACACACACACAGCTACGCTTTGTCCCTCCCTATACCCTACACCTGCACCCTATGAGCGTTTAGGATGTGAGGCGAGTGCCCTGCCCACTGCTCCGAACGTGGTTCATGGTCAGCGACGCCAACCACCGCACGACGGAAGGTATTCTCGACCGCTGACAACAGTGCCATCTAGCAACCGAAAATGGAGACCAGAATGTTGTGCTGTGATGACTAACTCTATACAGATTTCCTGTGTCTCTCTGTGAAAGCTAAGAAGACGAATGAACATACGTCTTCATCATGATGTGAATTTATGTGCAACATTGAAAACAGGAGAGCAATGTGAGTTATAAATGTGAACTGATGTGAAAATTCTGAAAATAGGGTGTATTAGAAGAATACTGTGACGTATGGAATACAACAGTGAAAAGAAAATGAAAAAGATCTTGTAACCGACTCTCTCCAGAAATGTGAACAGACACAGTAAAAGAGTCATTCACAGACTCTCTGTGCGTTTACCCTCTCCACAAGGAGTTCAGTTATTCTGCACACCGACCTTCCTCACATGTGTTCGTTGGTCCTCTGTGCAATGACTCAATCCACAAGGTGTTAACAGTTTAGGGTGAAGTTCATACTAATGGAATTCGAGACATACGAAGCAGAGCTCGAACTCTGGTGTTGTGGGACACTTGCATGATTCATCTCTCCTTGTGTGACACAGTTCTGTGTTCTACGTAATATATTGGTCGAACTTCTGCTACTACTACTACTACCACCACTACTACTTACTACCAGTACTATTACTGCTATTACTAAACACACACACACACTAGTTATACAACCCAAGGATCCAGGGCAAATGGCCTCGTGAAACGGGAAGAGGTGGTGAAAGTCTTGCATAAGATGAACTATGGCAAAATTGTTGGAGTGGATGGAACAGCAGCTCAATCTCTCAAGAAAATGGGGGTGACATATCACAACTGTTAAATCTGTTTATGAACAGGGTGGTAAGGGAGGTAAAATCGAGGCCTATACTCTTGATTCAGACTCTCCTTCACCAAGTACCACTCACCTTCATCCCTTCTTTCTCGCACACACTTATATATCTCTTGATGAAAACTCCTTACTGCTTGCAGTAGCTTCCTACCCACTCCATGAATTTCTATCACTTTCCGCGTGACATCTTTATCAACACATCGTGTGATATCTCCGGATCCATACATACCATACATATATTTTTCTTAAGGTGTTCCTAACACAACATTGCTAACACCCAATCCACACACCCTTTACCACTACTGAAGCCACGTTGCTCCTCCCCAGCCTGAAGACAATGCATGCCACCACACTCTAAGTCACCGCTCGACCATCAAACTAAACAGGTACACAGTACGCATTACGGTGATAACTCAGTAATTCGAACATTTACTTTTGTCCCCCTTTGCTACGAGTACCAAGGAATAACAACGAGTCGTGAGTAATTGAGAAGTTTATGAAGATACAATTACTCCGAGGCTTAATAATACAACCAATTACCCGATATGATACTTTTACACCCTTAGAACTTTGTTCAGCATGATAAATAGACCCAGTTGCAAATATATAAACACTGAAATTCAGAACGAATAGCGAAGAAGAGCGAAAGGAGTGGATGAATACTTTTTTGAATTTAGACAATCTCGTTCGAAATGTTTCACCAATATCCGGATGAAGGGCGGGGGACCCTTCAGTGGAAGGATTCCTCGACTTACGATGAATTTCAGTTCCTGAAGACAATGTTACAGATTTTTCAGTCTCAACCGATCCGTAATTAATGCATACTGGTTCTATGTGAGCATGTGGATCAACTTTATGTTCGGCTTCAGAGAACAAAGGTATTCGAGGCCACTGACATACTTAGGAAGATCTTATTTAGATACGACTTTACATGTGAATAGTTAATGATATTGAAAGTAAAATATGAGACCCTGGGTCGTGAAATACAATAATAACTTATGTCTGTCCCTCGTGAGAGAATGACGATCCTTCCACAGCATAACTGTATATCTATTTTTTGGCTCACTGTATATATAGATGTAAAGGTATCTCGTGCACGCATATATACTTTTTTGGCTTACTGTATATAGATGTAAAGGTATCCCGTGCACGTACATATATTTTTTTGGCTTACTGTATATAGACGTAAAGGTATCCCTCACACATGCACGTATGTCTTATCTATAGGTAATCCTCTTATCTTCTTAGGCTTTCCTTTGGATATCCACAGGAACTTGTGACGCGATTATGGTAACCTGGGAGGTAGATGGCGGTTGTAACCACCCATCTGGAATGGTTGGGTTGACCAGCCCGATCGTTAACGTAAAGAGAAATACATTAAAATGAAAAAGGCATATGCATTTCCAAAGACCTCTCATATAAAGGAGTGACAAGATGCCACATTCCCAGGTGGGGAGTGGACGACGGGAGTAGGAAAGAAAAACGTTGTTTACAAGACTGGAAAGTTGTCATCGTCACGAAAACGTCGTATCTGTCATGCCTGACCAGCAGCAGGCTGTTCCTTGTGTCACCCACAAGTGATATACACCCGCAAAACAATTGACCTAAAGAGGCCAACGATTGTTGGCTGTTCTGGATCTTTAATTGTATGATATTGACCTTAAAATACAGAGGCAGGGAGAGTGGCACACACCATGACACCATAATTTGCATCGGTTTAAAGAAGCGTGTGAAGGTTGTTGACTTTCCAGCAAGGGGGACTGGAAGGCCTCGGGAGATTTAAGGGTCTCGTACCTTTCTCGTAAACAAACGTCATCCAGTTTGCTTTCACGCGTATTGTCTAAAACAACTTGTGCATGACGAAGGCATGGAGACTCTGTGGGTAGATGAGGTGAATGGAAACGATACATACATGTGACTATCCTCCGAGATCACCCCCTTTGATAATGTCCAAGTGACAATTTCTAAGAAAAAAGAAAGAAAAAAAAAAGGGTCCTCCATCTAATAATGATTAAAGATAAGACATTTAAGGCCGTGACGGCATGCAACGCTGTACTGATGATAATTAGAGAACACGGGAGAAGTTTTCCTTACAGGAGGGAGCAAGTAATGGTTGCCGGTAATGGTTTAATGAAAGGGGGAAATGAGGGGTGGGAGGAGGGACTGACCTGAGGTCTTTACGAGGTAATGGTACAGGGTTTTAAACAGGGTATATCATGCCACCTTACCGCCCGCTGGCCCGCCATCAGGGACCAATGAGACGCCCCAACACAACACTAACTTATTCCATGCTAGGTGGAACTCTATTTTTACTTCGACATACAGTAACAGAAAGAAGGTGGTGGTCAAGTACCGGATCTTTATCAAAGCATATGTATGTATGTATGTTTGTATGTATGTATGTATGTATGTATGTATGTATGTATGTATAGATGTATGTATGTGTGTGTATGTATGGATGTATGTATGTATGGAACCTGTGCTTGCATATCCCTTTCCCTGCTCAAACAAACAGACAAAACACATTCATTCCGTATTGATTCGACTAACATTCTCTCTGTAACTCCACTCCACCAGACATATACACTCACATGAAACTACATTCCCCCCAGTCATGTACGAGTTATGCTTTCTTAATTGCATACTGGACACCACCCAATATGTAATGTGCACCTCAACCTCACATGTGCTGCTCTCACTCTCCTCAGACTTACATAACTACACTTCTGGGCTTGGGGGACCCGTCCGGCAGACGTGT
>JAUUDY010257820.1:0-12277 GCA_032361765.1 Panulirus inflatus
GATGGAATTGCTCCTGGAAAATGTTCATAGCAACACCCGTCATATCTTCAAAATTAAGCTTGATCGTCCCTTTTCACTCCCTGGTATTGAATAATTCATTTAATCAGTCATCATAATGCAGTGGTATATCATGCTGCATTCTCAACCACTGATCTCTTCCTGGCCATGTTGCATTATCATACTAACTTTGATTAACCCATGTCACCTGGTTTGAAAGTGTAATTAAAAATTAATGCATCATTGTTCAACATCAGGAATAATATAGGCATGGTAAGTCAAGTGGTTGGAGGTCAATTTTATTCTTAGTATTGCCCTTTTAAGAAAAAGTGAAGGGATGCTGGACATATGTTCAGTTTACCTTATGACTTTCCTATGAAAATTTCCTTCAGGCTTATTAATCCTGCAAGGTAATTTTTCTATCTGTTTTCCTGCCGGCATGTGCTGGAGGGTGGGGAGAAAGCCTTTGCTGTACTGTCCTTTTCTTCTACTTCTTATATTTTTTTTCAAATGCCAGACCACCTCGCTAGGACCTTTTACCATCCAGTGTCACTCTGATTTTCGACAGGGGACAGTGGCTACAGTTGCCTGTTTTTGTGGGGGTGGAACTTCCAGTAAGATTTACCTCTTTTTTTCTGTTAAATCATTTTGCAGAGGATTCTCCCCAAAACATTTTTTTCCTGTTTAGTTACTTTAGTAGCCTTATGTGGGAAAGGTGTTAATGTTGATAGAACTTCCTTGCTTTTGCAGTGCACCTCAGCTGATTCCACAAGTTTTCCAAGACTATCCCACCAGGGTTTTGGAACTTACATGTATGGATTTCTCACATTTTTACAGCCTGTTGTGCCTCACCATGGTGCATTTATCTGTTTTTACTAACATTGTGCCCACATTCACATAGTTTTACACTGATTTAGAATAGTTAAATGGTACAGTCCTATTTCTGTGCTTTTACACCTGCAACGATAATTGGAGAAGAAACTTGAAGATGAAACAAGACCTAGGTCGGTCATTTCCCAACAGTCTTAGATAAGTGCCTCCTTGGTCAATACGTAAACAAACTCAGTATCTGTATTCTCACACCATTGCAGTATTAAATCATGGCAGATAATATGCTGTTGATGTTTCAAATCTGAGGTCCAGTATTTCTGTAAAGCTGAAAATGATTGAGCATAATGAGTGTAGATTGAGAAGCTTGTACCTCAAGCACACCACATTTCTTACCAGGAGGTGATTCAGATGTCTCTAGATGACTTTTGAGCTATATCCTTATGATTCATATAGTGAGTTTTGCTCCATGAACACCTCCAGTCTCAAAGACAGTAAGGTTTTCTTTGCAATTCATAATAGTTTCCATTGAAAAAATTGGGATATAATGGAATTTGGCTTCTGATGGACCACACTTACCCCCAGTTAAACCATAGGATAAGAATTTACTTTTGGGTAAAAGAAAAAAGCTCTGTCAATAGTTGAAATAGAAAAGAAAAAACTGAAAAGTGCCTCATTAGGGCATATTAAATATATAGAGTAGGTATGGTGAATGAGTTAACAGAGAGTTTTTAACCTCATGAGAGTGATGTCCTTTTACATTATCATAGAGTGTATGGAGCTGACAGACTAGTAATGTTATGCCTTTGCAGAGGTACAGATAAAATGAGATAGCTATTGTAGGTATTTGGTTATACATGTGAATTATTGATCTCATTCCAAGTGATTTGTATGATTTACTTCAGGACAAGCTCTTGATAAAGAAAGACTAGAAAGTAGAAACTTATTACATGGTGTACTTTTATTTGGTTGCTATTTTCAGTTTAGGTGTAATGATATTCCCTATCAGTCCCCTGAAAGTAGGTAGCATTGTATTTGGGTGGCAGGGGACTGTATTTCTTGTTTTCTGGCCTTGTTAATGTATATGTTTGATACTCATTAGACATGTGCTCCAAGATTATGTACAACGTTTAGATTATCATATGTACTGGTCAAAAAATGCTTTGTTCCACAGTGTTTGGTTGCATATGTAGGAATGAATTCGTTGAACAGCACTCAGTAATTCAGGCAAATAACTGATTAATAGTTTTTTGCTTCTATATTTATTAATAGTGTCTGTGAAAAATGCTCATTAATTTAACCAAATGACTAAGTAATCTTTCATTAATAAATGTTAATGTGTGAAGAATTTATGTTAATAATGTTAACTCAGTAATTTAACTAAATGACTGAGTAAAAGTCTTTCATTTTCTTGCTGTAGTGTGTGCAGAGACTTAGATAAAGACTTATGAGTGTCTTCATAGATGAGGATTAGATAGTGGGCAACTTCTTTGTACAGCTACTATCAGTTAAAGAATATGAGTTGTGTACAATAAACTTATTTCTCCGCTGAAGGACAGGCTAAGTGTCAAGACAAATATTTGCCACCCTTCTATCTCAAGGAAAGCTGCATGTTTGTTTGTGTTGATTATATACTTCCACTGTACATGCTGGTAAGGAAGAGCCTGAAGGATTGGAGTAGAGGTAACTGATAGTTTGCAATGTATTATTTTTTGTTCTGATCCTCTTTATAGCATACCCAAATTTTTAATGACTGATTTTAGAAGCATAGAGATAAATGAAGATAGCTCTTTGAGTAACAGATTGCACTGACTGCTGCTGCTATTATTCTGTAGTAGCAGTAGTGAGTGGCAGGCATCCGCTGACTAAGGAAGTACTACTGCCTAGGTTTTTAAAGGGATACTGATGGTAGAACAAAGAGCCAGCACTTCGGCATTTGTTACTAGCCTTCTCTTAGGCCCAGATTGCTGTCTTTTTTCCTGCTTATTCTATGTATGGGTTGCTAGCATTCAGCCCCAACCCCACACCCCCTTTTTCTCTTATGCTGCACTTAACAACACAAAACTCTCACATCTTTATTCCTTTTTCTATTCTTTCTTAGTTTTCAGTATTTCAAAATATGGGAGTAAAGTCATCAAATGATTCTCTGGCTCTGATTCAGAGTGGTCCCACCAATTGAGAGGGGTTGCATAGATTCTGGGATCCACCTCACTTTAATAGCAACAGCTCCTAAGCCTGGTTCTTTTCCTATCCATTTTTGCATCATTTACAGTTTCAGTTCTAACTTTCTTCTGTTGAACGCTCAATTTTTACTCCCCAGATCTTCTCTAAAATTCCATCTGTCCAAGGCTACCTCTCCTTTTCACTATCCGATCTCCAACAATAATTCCTTTCATTGTCTCTATGGGTGGAGATTGTGATTACCATGGTACAAAGACATGCATTGCATGCCTTGTGGATCTTGCTTGCCTATTTCTCCTGTCTAAAAACCCAGACTTTTCCTTCTTTCTGGAAGCTTACCTTGGTGCAGACCATCCCTAAGAAAGGATAGTGCTTTAATCCCTCCAGGTGTTGCCTCATAGCTATTGCACCTGCTATCTCCAGAGTTCCTGAAACTACTAAACTCTCTTTTTTCAAACACTTAGAATCCCATATCCTTCTTTCAGATCACTGGTATGGATTTTGCAGAATTAGGTCTACTGGTGATCTGTCTTGTGTGACTCACCTGTGATTTTTCCTCACTCAGGGCTTTTGGTGAAACTTTTGTAGCAGCCCTCGACTTCTCTAAAGGCAATGACAGGTTATGGCAAAAGTCTTTGCTTTCTAAGTTGTCTTCCTTCAGTTTTGCTTCTTCTCCCTGTTCAGTCATGCATAGTTTCTCTCTGACTGTTCCATTGCAGTAGTCACTGATAGAGTGACTTCCCTCTCCTAATGTATCAATAGTGGCATTCCTCATGGTTCTTTCCTATCGCCAATTCTTTTTCTTCTCTTAGTGAATTGTCTACTCTCTTCTACTTCTAAACTTTTCTACTTCTAACCTTTTCACTCTAATGCTGATGATCCCCCTTTACATACTTCAGCTGACTTTCCTCTTCTCCTCCCTTTGATACTTGTTCTCTTTCTTGTACTGATCACACTTCTCTCAATTCAGACTTTTGCAGTATTTTGGAATGGGGAAGCAGTAATCTTTTAAGATTCAAAAGTGCTGTAATGCAAAATCTTCCTGTATATTTTTATAAGAATCACATGTTTCCCTGCTCAGCTTCAAAATGTTACAATTTAACCCGGGTGTAACATGAACTTGTCAGGCATAACCATATCCTCCAGTCTGATGTGGAATATTACGTAGTCAGTAACAAAGTCTATTTCTCAAAAGCTGTGTTGTATAGGTGCTATTATTATTTTTTTTTGTGAGCAACTGTTTCATGTCTACAGTTTTTTTTTCACCCAAGTATGGAATACTGCTTATCTTCCATTTTTCTATTAACTAGAGTGGAGTCAAAAGCCTTCCATCTCATTAATTCTTCAGGCATCACCTCTCTTCAACCTTCCTTTCCCATATGTTGTGATGTTGCTGCTACCTCTCTGTTCTCTAGATTTTATTTTGGCCATTGTACTTATAAGTTATATGTATGTGTCTTCACCCCAAAGTTCACTCCCATGACATGTATTTGGCTTCTGCTTCCCACTTTTTCTGTGTGGAGTCTGGCCACTTGAGGATTGGTTGATATGATACCTCCTTCTTTCCTTGAACAGCTATGCTGTGGAATTCTCTTCTTTTGTCTCTTCCTCTTCATGTAACCTTTCTTCCTGTAAGAGTCAGGTCTACAAACACCTACAGAGCCCTAAGTAATTTCTACTCTCTTTTCCTTGGACTTTTTTCTTTCATCTGAGATGGCCTCAGTTGGGGCATGTTTTTTTTGTGCCATGTAAGACACTATATGTATTAAGAAAAAGTATCTTTACCAAGATAGCATAACTAGTTCAGGCAGTTTAGTCTTCTGTTGACGTTCTTTCCTTTAACACTTACCCTTGATTAATCTGAATGTATAGTCTTTTGATGACCCAAATGTAGGATTGCTTCCATTGTCACTTGATGCTCTAAAACTTCCCACTTCCCTTTAAAATCCCACCAGATATTTGTTTTGACCAATTACCATTGATGTCTCTCTCTGTGTACTGCTGTAGTTGGAGGAAATACCATGCATCTCACCTTCAGAATGTCAGAGTCCATAGACTACATCATCTGGGCTTGATGGCAGATGTAGGTGCTTGATGTTATTACTTTTTTGAGCAAAGATACAGTTTCAGCAGCATTTTTGATGAAAAGAAAGTTTTTTGTTCTTTTTTTTTTTTTTTTTTTTTTTTTTAAGGAAGACCTGTAAACTTAACATGTCGCTAAGGAGGTGCAAACAATGTTGACTTTGGTTTTATCAGTGTGGATTTAGACTAGTGAAAGTCACTGTGGAGCTAGTTTATTTTGAATCGTGTTTAAAAAGTCTCTGGACTGGAATCTTTCTCAGTGTGTGACTATTCTAGGTTTGGAGAGCTTCTGACCAAATGACAACATATAAGGTTAAGGAAGCTTTGTAAGATCACATTCGTGGAGCACCAAAGAGATTGGTGAAACCAGTTAAACATGTAACATTAAGGTTAGCAACACCCAGTCCCTGTGGTATATTGGTTACTGTCTAAAGACCAACCAGTCATTAAGGTTACCAAACAAACTTCAAATATAATCATGAGGCAGTTACTTGAAAATCAACCGATCTTTAAGGTTATCATTATCATTTGTGTTAGTATTGTAAGACAACCTCTTGGTAAAGAAGTTAGTTGAGAAGGATGTAAAGTGAAGCATTTTAGTGTTTTGTGCTTCCTGCTGTTAGATTTTTTAACGAAATAGTAAAAGCAGGGTACGAAAATTATGAATTAGTGATATTTGTACGTACAAGACTATATTGGGATAGTCAGACCATACATGTGAATTGAACTGATTCATTTGGGTTACTGAAAGATGAGCTGTAAAACAGAAATAATCCATTTTGGGCCCAATGCTGGTATTACAATGATCTTCACCAGTGTTCGAGTATTCTGTTCACAGTTGTGTATTTTCTTCTTTACTGATACTCCATCCTCATTGGATATTGGGCTAATATAGTGAAGGCTTTGGTTGCGAGTCCTCACTAAAAAGATTTCAATAAATGCTTTCAGCAGTATTGATTGCTTGGAAGAGAATATTTTTCAAGTAACTGGCTTAAGCTTCGTGTCTTTACTGTATGTTTGAAGCAGTCACAGGGAAGGTGGGATGCCCCTTATATGTAATGATGTTTCCTCAAATTAAGATGGTAATTCACAGGATGGGGTTATGTAATGGAAAGGTGAATCCTTTATAACTTAGTGGATTTTCTTTCAATGTGCTAGACTTTGTGTGCCTAGCTTGCATTCAGTTTTTGTAACCTGTTTTTCTTGTCTCAAATTATCTCCAGTTTCTGGTATTATTATATTGACATTAGTGTCTGATTCAAATACGCAACCTTTCCAGGTTGAACATACCAAATGCAGTAGTTTATATTTTAAAGCTCAAAACAATTATTTTTACTAGTCATAAGTATTAGATGGGAAGATGTCATTTAAAATTGATTTTGTATCATTCCAAATATTACTTTTTTATATAAGCCATAGAGAATATAGATATCTCTGTATTTTTCAGGTCTGACATTCACCGAGAAGTGGAACACTGATAACACCTTGAATACAGAAGTAGCGTTGTAGGACAAGGTTGCTAAGGGTCTTAAACTCGTTCTCAACACTACCTTTGCCCCACAGACAGGCAAAAAGTCTGGAGTACTCAAATCAACATATAAGACTGATGCTTTGGCTGTCAATCTTGATTCCACGTTGGATATTGGTGGCCCAGTTGTGAATGGTGCTGCTGTGTTCAACTACAAAAATTGGCTCGTTGGTTATCAGATGTCCTTTGATACTGCCAAGTCCAAGCTGACCAAGAATAACTTTGCTGTTGGCTTTACAAACCCAGATTTCATCCTCCATACGTATGCTAATGACGGGGCAGAATTTGGTGGCTCTCTTTACCACAAAATTAACCCTGAATTAGAGGGCGCAGTCGACTTGGCCTGGTCAGCTGGATCCAACACTACACGTTTCTCTATCGGGTGTAAGTATGCTCTGGACAAGGATGCTGCACTACGAGCTAAGGTGAACAACTCCTCTCAGGTCGGCTTGGGTTATCAGCAGAAGGTCCGCGACGGTATTACACTAACTCTCTCCACTCTAATTGACGGGAAGAACTTTAACCAGGGTGGACACAAAGTTGGTTTGGCTGTGGAGCTCGAGGCCTAAACCTGCAGCAAAGTTGAAACTGCTGGGGTCTAATGATCACTGCATGTTGATTATTCCTAGAGAGATTTGGAGAAGTCAAGGGAACTAAGTTCACCTGGGATGAATTGTCTTGATGGGGTGGGGGACCTTCAGCTGCATCATTACTGCTACCAGGTGTCCATATACGCTAAGTCATAGATTCCAGTAGTGTAAATGAGCATTGTACATTAAACATTTACCTGAGCGTCTGTACATTATTAAGGTTTTTATCCTCGCGTGGTGGCAACTTCAGCGAGTTGTGACTCATTTTGCAGCTTAATCTGTCTTATAAAATATCTTCAATAAATCTTAACTGGTCTTATTGAATTTTCTTACCTTCAGTCACAAGTATTTGCAGGACTGTAACTGATAAACTTCGTGAAATTTTTTAATCGAGGTACTTGCGGATCATACATATAGTATTATCATACAAGTATTGGCACTGTTAACAGCCTTTATATATGTGAACTGGATACATGAATGCTCCGAAGAAACTATTTAAACTATGATATTGATATCCATTGTTCAACTTCATAGAGCTTCGTTACTTGCAACATTTATTAAACCTAAGCTTTGCTCAGATCAATCCTCTTCAGTACCTTTGACATTTCGGTATTAAATGTAGTAAAATTAAGCTATCATCAGGCACAGTATATACTGTAAGTTGAAATTTTATATGGCATGGCTTTCAAACTGACTTCTGTATCTCCATTACATGATGTGAGAAGGATCAATTGTACACTTAATCTTGGAATGGATGATGGAATCGACCCATGAGGTTGACAAAGGCAAATATTAGGATATAGTTTCACTTTTGAACTTCATGATATCCATGATCTGATTGTGCCTTAAACTCAGAAAATGCATGAATGTGATAATGATGATTAGGGTGTCAGTTGCCCATGCCATCTCAGTTAACATAGTAAAAAATAAGGCTTTATCAGAAGAGAACAAGTCCGAAGTACATAATCAATCATTAATCCTCGAATTAACGATAAATTTTGTGCAATTAACATACAGAAGCTATTCTTGTTGCAAACATGATTCTCCATACGTAACCATTGTAAACCACTTAGAAGTTCACAAGTTACGCAGTTACACAGACTAAAGGTTAAATTGATGTCGTGTGGCCTAGAAAAAAAAATGTACTCCACAGCAATAACTGAAAAAATAGTACATACAGGGCTCCCTCCCCACTATATACCAACATGCCCAGAACAAAAAAAATCTTGCAGGATTAAAAAGCCCGAAGGAAATTTTAGTAGGAAAGTCATGAGGTAGAATAAACATGAATGTCATTTTATAAAAAAAAAAAAAAAATAGTAAGAATAAACTTGAGTTTTCCAAGATACTATTGAAATCTTAGCCAGCCTATCTTAGTTCATATGACATCAGCAACCTCCGTGTTAACTCTTACAAGTTATTGATCCCAACATCAATATCGTTGATATATAATAAAAAATTCAGGCCCAAGTATTGATCCCTGGGGCACCCCACTCGTAACGGGTGACCACAATAATGATTTCCCCATTAATTACCACCCTCAGCCTCCTATCACCTTACTAGGCTTCGATCCCATTTCCATTACAAACAATAATCCCCAAACGATCCAATTCCCTTTGCAAACAGTAATCCCCAAAGCCCGGGCCTTGAGCATCAATTTAACGCAGGGGACATTGTCAAATGCTTTCTGGAAGTACAGAAATATACCATCCATGGCTTATGTCTTGTGGGATACATTAGTTACTGTAATACATATTGAACAAGTCTTTAAAAATGATTGTAACAACGAACGAGACGAAAATTGGAAAATTATGAAAAGACTTGGTATAGTGGGATTGAGGATGAGGAAATAAGGACTATGTAGGGAAGAGAATACAGAGCTAAGAGAGGAGCGAAATAATGCTCTTAAAGAATGGAAAACTGGGAAGGGTACAGATGGAAAGAATGTTTTTGAAAGTAAGTGGAGTAAAAAAATAAAAGAAGACAAATGTATGACAACTAGACGGAAGCAATTAATGGTCCAGTAAATAAATTCATGATTACATTACCAAGTCTTCTTAGCACAGCTGGAAAAGTATAAGTTAAACGTCTATACAGGATTAGTGGACACCAAAAAAAAGTGAAAAGTTAGATGGATTTTTGGAAAATTCTGGTTTGCAGAATCGACTTTAACACAAGAGCAGGTAATATCAAAGGTGTTCGAGGTGAAAAAAAAAATATATTGACCTAAACAAAAAACGACGGCACATATGAAATATTTAATGGCTATTCAAGATACGAACATTGTATAAGGGATAGAAATATCATCTCACCAGCGATACAAATAAGCTTATCACAAACTGTAATCAAAACTGCTCAATATAAACACACATACACACACAACAAAACCAAAAACTTGACAATTTATTGTAAATGTTTCTTACCTGAAATAACATTTACAAAACTACGTACGAATATGTCAAAAAAGCAATATATTTGTGGTGTTAAGCTATAGTATTCAAACCCAAATATGCAACCCTAATGTATGTTATCAATTCCCATCATGTTATGTATTGGTCACATGTGTTATTCCACATGTGACCGTAGGTGGCGCTGGGTGTAGATATGACGGTCACATGTGGTGGCCTGCAACAACCACAATAAATACATAACAACCAATCTTAACCATTTTCTAATACAATGTTAAAAATCTTGACTTCACGACTGTAATACGGGTAGGTTAATCAACATGAGCATCATTACAATAAAGTATTTATTCATTTAATATGGAAATCGGAGTGTGGCTCCCCCAATGGGCGGGGCTTAAGAGTTGCCAAGTATGTCTTTCCAGTTTTACCAAACAATTTATCATAACGTTATTCAATCGATTATTAAGCAATGTCATATTTCTTTATCTTCATAATTACGATGAAGGAAAAGTGTATGTGTGTTTTGTTGTATCATTTGGTCCATGACGTGAAAGTATATAAAAGCCAACATTGTACAACTGGAAGGTTCCAAATCTCGTAATAATAACAGGTAGCTGGCAACCCACTTGACGAGGTTAGCGTGACACGTTTATAAAAATAGATGGGAAAAAAAACGCCATATGTGTTTTTTAAAAAACGATTTACCCAGACACAACGTCTATGTAAATTATCACCAACGCCAATAATATCAAGTATAGCGTAGGAATAACGTCCACATGGCAATAATAGCAGACAAGACTCCATATTTTTATAACGAAGTGTAAACTATACCAAAAGACGTTCCCTCAACACACACCAGCCCAGAGTACAGACTGGGAGTCAGTCTACCACGTTGTTAACTGTAGTACAGAGAATTAAGTGGTAATTTAGAGAGAATTAGGTGTTAATTACTGGATTTATAAGACGTTCAACCATCCATACAGTGCAGCGACCAGGTAGTAGGCCAGTGTCTCTCAAAATACAGGCGAAATACAGGAGGGAAAAGCCTGGATAGAAACATAAAAAATGGCTTAAAAGATACTTGAAAAAAAGGGCAGGTAATTATTTCCGAGAATTTGGTGGTTAAAGGACAAACACCAGGTTAATATTGTGGACATTTTTCCCCAAATACGAGTGAGTGAGTGAGTCGTAAACCACGAGTGGAAACAAGATTTCCACTTACCTCCTCGTCCCATTTGGCGAGTGCGCTGCGTGCGCATGTTGCGCATGGTGGCCACAAGGCACTGCATTACGCATGCATGGCATAATGATTCATGTTAAACGGCAAAGTGCATGTTCAAGAATTATGTTGCTGGATTTTAGCAGCCAACCCATGGACAGTAAGTACTGTCACACCATCTGTTTTCTATGTGAATTTAATTAATTACCTATAGAAATCATTGAAGTCATGAAAAACCGTTCTGTCACACCATCTGTTTTCTATGTGAATTTAATTAAATTATAGAAATCACTGAAGTCATGAAAAAACGTCAATGTATTATTTCGTTTTCTTCAAAACAGAGAAATTTCTTAATTGAGAAGGGCGTGAGGCTTATAAATTCTTATTAAATACTTATTAAACACTTATTATATTATATACTTATTAAACACTTATTAAATACTCTCCAGGGACGCATTAAGTAGACCAAACAAACAATTATTCCAATTTTCGAAATTCGAATTATCAGTGTCAACACACATATATAAATTGGGTATCATTAACTTAATGGTTAATCTAGTTATTAAGCATTAATTTAATATTACAACGGGTATAACTGACCGAAATGTTAATTAATCAACAAGCAACGTGTTCATAAGGGAACTGAGGTAGTTTAAAGTAATATATCATCACACGAGTTAATTAAATCTAACCACATTTTCCATGTTATTATATTGTAACAATATGTTTATAAAAATTGTTTGTTGTCGCCATTATATGGTCAATATATATCCTTAACCCCATTTTAAGAGAAACTTTGGGTAATTAAATAGAAACTTTTGAATAAATTATTTTTTCACACGTTTTTGAGACTATTCTTCGAAATCAAATGTTGTAACAATCTTACACAACAGTTGTAATGAATACATACAATCTATTCATTTTCTCAAGCAAATTCTATTTGTATATAGAATAGAATAGAACAATAGAACAAGTTTATATGCTCACACTTTTGGAGAAGGTACGAACATATTCTAATAACATCAGCAAATATAATTAAATATGTAATTTACGATAGTTATTATAGTACGTTAATTCATGTATATATACTAAACATTGCTCACAAAACCATGTTTATAAAGCAACATTAATAGTCTACATTTAAAAAAAAATTACTTTAATTGGCTTGGGCTTTAATATATATGTAATAGTTTGGAATCTATTAATTACGCATTATTTTTGACACGAATTATGACATGGTATTCAATTATAATACTACAAGCTATTCCTCAGTATTTTATACCTATTTAAACAGTAATAACTACAAATGGACCACGTTAACAAGCTGTTATTGCTCTGTAGTAATCTAGTGACCTTTTAAAAGCCTTTAACTGCCTCACTGAATTAGATTGGACTGGTAATAACCAATAACCACACCCCAGTTATCACATGTGCACATTATGCA
>JAUUDY010257930.1:0-12276 GCA_032361765.1 Panulirus inflatus
TCGGCGTACCTCATAAGTCGACAGTGCACTTCAGAGATCTTATAAACAAGATGCTTTAGAAATTGAAATTGAAATATTTATTGACATTTACATCAAAAGGACAGGGTAGTATACTACGCCACTTATCTTCATCTTCGATGCCCCAGTGGGATTTACAACAAAATATTAAAGTGAAAAAAAAAATCATAGCTTCCTTGTAGATATGTACAGTGGGTGCTTTAGAGATCGGCACACAGTGTGTCTAAGAGGTCGACACTATTCAGTACAGGTTGACACACAACGTGCTTTAGAGGTCGACTCGGTACTCAGTCGAAAATGTACCTTAGAGGTCGATACACACTGTGCCTCAGTATGCTATGGAAGTCGACACTTGCCATATGGTCGACAATATGTGCCTCACAGGTCGATATGACATATGCCTGAAGTTTGCGTTTCCTGTATTCGAACGGCAGAT
This sequence comes from Panulirus inflatus, assembly GCA_032361765.1. NCBI lineage: Eukaryota > Metazoa > Arthropoda > Malacostraca > Decapoda > Palinuridae > Panulirus > Panulirus inflatus. The sequence continues at coordinate 455 of JAUUDY010257930.1, forward strand.
ACTGAGTTTCGAAGCTTTGCTTCGACACTCTCAAACGCTCCCACACGTTTCGACATTGCCTTAACACGCCCCCAAATGGTTTACCAAGAAGCTTGACGAACAAAACTCATTTGGCCTCAAGAGACTGAAGTTAATAATAGTGCACTACAATGCACTGCTTCTGCAGAAATGGCAATGGTCTCATGGTTTTACGAAAGGCTTAGAAAACTCCGCGGACAGGAAGAAGACATTTTTATCTGCTTCAAACGAAGCTCTGAATCTTCGACACGAACGTGGCCTTTAGCAAGTCTTATATTCATGACAAATTGTAGTTTTTATGTCACATCAATAAACGAATTTGTAAAGCGAAGAAAAGACACCTAAACATCGACGGAGATTATCCGCAACAAGTGCAGGTAAGAGGTCGAAAAAAAAATGAGTGTTACCATTCGCTGGGATTCTCTTTAGCCCGCGACATGTGGCTGAGCCCAGAACCTGTGACGTCTAACGGGAAGATGATACTGTTGGTCAAATGGTTGATACTTTGCGTCAGATGGTTCATACCGTTGATACTTTGCGTCAGATGGTTCATACCGTTGATACTTTGCGTCAGATGGTTCATACCGTTGGTCTTTGCGTCAGATAAGAATAAGCATCCGCGACTTCGGTCGTGTCATGCACTGGAGGCGAAGCTGCTGCTGTTGGTTGGCTGGGTAAGTTGATGCTGTTGGCTGACTAAGCTGCTGCTGGGTTGCTAAGCTATTGGTTGGTCGGCTGGCTAAGCTGGTTAAGTCGGTGCTGTTGACTGGCTAAGCTGCAGCCGGCTGCTTGGCTGGGTTGCTGCTGAATGGCTAACTAGATGCTGCTGGATGGCTGGTTAGGGTGTTCCTAGTTACCTTGCTAGGCTGTTCTTTGTTGGCTGATTAGGTTGCTGCTAGTTAGCTCGTTAGGCTGCTGCTGCTTGCAGTGCGGCTGATGGTTTGTTAAGGCGCTTCTAGTTCGCAAGTCGTTGGGTAAGCTGCGACTTGGCTGTTCATCGTTGCTGCTTGGCTGCTACTGGCTGGCTGAAGTCGCTAGTGGCTGGCTTGGTTGATGGCTGGTTGGCTCGCTAGGATGTTGTTGTTAACTGGCTATGCTGCTACTGATTGGCTAAGTTGCTATTCACCGCTAGGCTGCTTGCTTGCTTGCTTGCTGCTAGCTGGCTGGCTGGCTGCTGCTGCTAGCTGGCTGGCTGGCTGGCTGCTTGCTTGCTAACGTAAACACCAACGGCTGTGGTCTCTAATTTTACCCGGAGTCAGCCAGTCAAGGAATGAGTCATGTGAACTGGTCCACTGAAACGAAGGCTCATCAAATAAGTATTTCTCTTTCAACCTAACAAATAATACAGCAAAATCCCGCGAAGAGTTGCCAAAATCATGTCAGGTAAAAGATATATTGAGGGAGTGAAGACAACTGTGTGCACATGGTGGTTGTACCTGGTACACAGTTCATTCCTTACGAGGAAAAAATATTTTCTTGGAAACGGTTCCTCCAACGAACGAACTATAAGCCATGAGAGTTGATAAATGTTTATAGTCCAGATAATTCAGGGTTATACAAAGGAATACGGAGGAAGACGAGAAGTAACAGATGGATTGTCACTTCGAAACTACTTTTGTAAGTGGAAGAAACTCAGATTAATGTGTAAGGAGACGCAAATAATGTGTATGTCGTGGACTTAAAAGTATATGTCATCATAAGCGTATCTATAGTACTGCTTTCAACAACTCTAAATTACCTAAACGTTCCATCCGTGAACAATGCTGCTGAAGAAAAAGCGCTTCGCCTCATTCGAGGTAAGACCCTACATCGTTGGCCTCAACGTTATTCAAAGCCTGAAAACGATTTCTTGTAATTATTGACATCAAAGTTAAATGTTTGGGATTTTCCACCTCGTTGCGCCAATGTTTTCCCCAGCACACGTGTAGTATTTTTTTCTTATCTTTCACAATTTCCTGCACTCCAATGGGTTATACAACTAGCTTAACACTTCAAGACACAGAAAAACATTCTGTTTGAAAAGATACAGTGACAACACTGAAAAATCACAACAAAAAGGATATTAGATGCGATCCAGTAACTCGCGTTGTAAAGCACACAGGAATGTCTGACCGTACTATACGTTTGACAGTCATTGCTGGAATATCAGTTTTCTTAATTTTGGATGTAAAACGGATGGCCCTAGACACGGCCAAGACGAGTATTGAAAGATAAAGACTGATACAGTGTGACTTGCTGATGTAGTCATGATACCAGCGTTATATTTTCATCTTGCAGTGCATAGTGAATGAGTAAGAGGCACTGTAGTACACTGAAAGACTGTATTCACTAAAGCACATTGAACTTTGAGAGACTTATAAGCTACGTGAGTTGATGGGTGTTGGGGCTCATGATCCAGCCCATGTAAATAATGTCATGTATAAATAGTCACGAGGCAGACCTTCTGTCTTGCACCGTACTGAAACTCAAGATTATTCTCTCTATATTTTGTTGTTTTCCCCACATGTTCTCATCTGCACCATCGCATCTGTCCCTTCCTTCACATGTATACTTGCTTACACAGACTTCACTTATGCACCAAGTTGCATTTCTAGGTGCAAGGAAGCGGCAAGAGCTGTTACTAGCGGGTATAAAGAGTCGAGTGATAGTGGTCGTGGCTCAGATGTTTGTGGTACATACATCCTACAACCTGGCAGTTTGCCTGATGTATGAGGAAGGAGACATAATGGGCTCAATGTTTTTACCACTGTCAGGGTTTACATGGTAAAAGCCCTGGTAAGGGGTCTCAAATCAGTCTTTCAAGCAAACATTTTTATATTCTTCCCTGGAGTGCCTCCGCCGCCTCTTGAGTTCTACATTAAAGAGTTAGCCTGTCCGGATATACAGGAAACAGTGGTCAGGTTTCAGGTGAAGATCATTGTCCATTTTTTCAAGTGGCTGAACCAGATCCACTTCTGTACAGATTCGCTTTCTATCACTCAGAAAAGAGTCCATCTGTCTAGACCTTAAGTAGATGGATGCAGCAGTATTCACAGACTCAGCAACAGCCACTGAGAACAGAGGCATGGAATGAATTTTCAAGCCAAGATCATTTCATTCATTCATCCCTCAAATAAGCGTTTTCATTTTGCACTTAGTTGATTAGAACAACGAAATTTGATATTGTGCTATGTAGGAGGCAACGTGCTGTCAGGAGGTTGAACCAGGTTATATGAAGCGGTCAGGTTAAGCCATGAAAGGGTCTGTGAGGCTTGGCAGTGGCTGGTTGGCGCTGGTTTGACTCCAATGTCCATGACAGCGGATGTGTGCAAATGAGCACGTTGTTCGTCTTTCCTAAAACAATATCACTAGGGCAAAAAAAGCAGTTAGGTTTACATTCTTTTATTCATGGATCTGACTGAATGGCTTAACCAGACGTCTGATTTCTTATTGCTGTTCCTGTACCATTTTTTTTTAAGGTTTCATCGTAACTTATTTATTCCGGTTTCCACTGGCCAAAGAAGGATGCCTGGAGTTAATTCTACTATACCACCTGTTCATCCATAATTAATAAATGGATGAATTAAGCACAAGCATCCATATGGTAACGTTGTACACTGTTCTCACAGATTACGTAAAACTCAACCCGGTCGATCTTGGAGACGATTAACACCTATTTGGGTATTCTTATGTCTGCGTCTTATACCCTGGGGAATCTAAGTTTGATATCTGGGCTATGTACCAGTTACTTATATCTAAACTTATTCACATGAACACTCAATATTACATAAAACACAGATCGAGTTACATTTATGTATCTCGAGGATGCTACTAAAAATATCAAACGAATGATAACAATAAAGTAATCAAAGACAGATGTTTATTGGCACCACTGAATTACTTTTAAATAACACCGTGAAAAGTGATGCAGAGCGACTCATTAATCTTAAACTATGATTACTACCTTCATTACATATAATAAATGTAAGGAATTATATACAGAACACATTACTTATGGCTAGTGAGGCTAGGAATAGGTTCGGCCATGTGACTCTGTGTAATCCTTCTAATCTTAGGCATGACCCACGACATGACTCCTACCCTCTGTATATAAGGTATAAAAATAAACAATTAAAGCGTCGGGACGGCTAATGTATGTCACATTTTAAGGAAAATAAGCCTAGTGCTGCTGTAAATTCTGCTCTCGTCTTTAAAGTTCTGATTCATACTCTGCTGGAAGACTCGCGGAGTCAAGCCTTGTTCCTATCCTGTGTTAAATGGAAATGAAAGACTGCGAGTGGAGGTCCTTTCAAAACCCTCGTATTTCAGATAAAGGATTGGAAACGAGATTAAGACATAGACACCATAAAAACAGAAACAAGACAGAGATGGAGGCAAGTAACCACAGTAATTTCTGATATACCACGTAAAGAATGAGGGCGCTTCAGTTCACTAGGGGGAGAGGGTTAAGATTAGCTGCCATGGTACATTTCTTGCCTGGCTACACCTCCGGGAGCCCAACACATGAACCGAAGAACCTTGTATGGTAAATGCTGTTAACATCTGATTTCTGCCAATCATAAAATCGAAAATGACATTAGACATAAACAACTACAAATCCGAATGCTTTAATTCGTATCAGTTCCGGATTACCAATATCTTAACCCGTTTTACATTCAGGTACTGTTACCTTATTTATAGCACTTATTTAATATATACATATAATACATTTTTCTTTAATATTTCTAGAATTTCTGCATCATAGCCTTGCCTGCGCCAAACCCAAGTCGACCAAGCCAGTGGTGCTGAGGTGAGGGTGGCTCTTAAGTTTAAATATGGAATGCAAAGAAATTCGCAGGCTTGGCACCGGTCCTGGAGCCTATCCTACTTCCTCACCTTTATCATACTTAAATGTTGATTGTTTGGTGTTTACAAGAGGTAACTCAATCCTTTATAACGTCATAGCACTTCTCATAAACTGCTATGACTCAAACAACTATAAAGTCGTAATTTCTAATCTGTAGGATGACAAAACGACTGCATATCTTCCACTGGACTCTGAATCATCTTCATTTTAACGGCAGTGTACAGGATATAAACCGGTAATGTCTAAAAGCATTTGATAATGGTGAAAAGAAACTGCCCGCATTTAAAGGCAGTGTAGAAAAGGGGGAAAAAAGATACAGCTAATTTCTGACCTTCTTAGTATCATTGAAGTCTGACATTTTACAGTAGGCAACATCGTTAACTTCAGAATGGAAAACCACACAAAATGGAGTTATTGCAATTAACCATTTTCTCAAACAACATACGACTGTTATTCCTTATGGAAGGGAAGAAAAATCACCTTAAGTAATTGTCAAGAAATATCTAAAATGAATTATAAAGGATATTCGTATCCATGGAGTCCTCACTCAAAACTTTGAATGCTAATTACAAAAGAATGCAAAAAGGTCGTTATTGTGAACTACTCTAATTACTAAGCAACATGAAAAAATCCAAAGAGGTTAGCAAAGTACTCGAGAATCTCCGCAATTGTAAATACGAAAAGAATGTGCCGGTATGAGAAGTTGCTGGGGAAAAGTCCACAAGGGGAAAAAAGTAATCCACAAATTGATATATGACCAATTCACTCGTTTTGCTGACCCCACGTCCAAAAACATATTATAAATAGATCTGATATCTCACAGCAACATTATCATCTACTGTTTTATGGAGGTTGTTCCCTACCGTGACCAGGTGACCTTCACGTCCGTAGATGGCTAAGGATATTCTTTATAAAACAAACCAATATTCCATCAGAACCACTCGCGAGACACCATGTGAACGCCCACGTCTCACAGGAGCCACTGTCCGAGCTTTCAACCTCTCTACCGTTTCACAGCGGCCACTTACACAATATGAACTTGCCCTCTCTCCAGCTCCCCTCACTGTGAGAGATCCAAGGTGATCGCCGGCAAACCTCCGACCGGGAGCCTGAAATAGAACTACCTTTGCCTTTAGGAGAAACCTGTTACCAACATCCAAACAGGTGCCATACGTTTTCTTCATTTCTCCTACCATTACAGAAAATGTCACTTTTATGGGCTAACTATTCAAATTATCCTTACGTTCCAACCTATCCGTGAGAAATGTATTTTCTGCTCATATAAGTACTATTTTACCGTAAACTACATATGAAAACTATCAGGAATTTATCTGACATTAAAGTTTGTGATATCAAATTAAAGTAAATACGTTCAAAGGGTAAACACAGGGTTTTTGAGTAAGCGGAACATGATGGCTATAACCTAACCCAAACTCGGTACGATCCTGGTCCAGGAAGTATATTAGCCTCGGTTTTTGCTACCTAGTCTCCGTCATCAGATCCTGGAAGATTACCTAAAAGGAATGGATAGACTAACACGACTTGACACTCAAGAGATATGGACTGATGCATTCTAATTCACCTGCCATTTTCCACCGTAAGTCAGTTTCCTGACAGTGTCCCGTTAGGTCTGACTATGGCTGTTGGGTCTGGATAACAGGGATGTCATGGAAAACTTTTAATCAGATCACAGAACCGAAAATTCAATAAGATTATCTGCTGTCATGAACAGATTATAAGTTGTATTTTGTACTTCATTTCCGATTCCACTCGATTACAACCGTACTACCATTGCCATTGTTACAAATTATCTACATTCGAATCATACGTGCATACAAGTAAAGATCCGACGTAAGATTTTTATTTTTCACGTGTGTTTAATGTCACAAAATAAGTAGAAAAATGGTATGGTAAAACTCAGAGAGAATTGGAATCACCCATAGTGTGAAAGTATTCAAGAATTGTATAACAAAAAGTTGGCACTGGTTAAATAGACTGCTATTTCCACAAGTATGGCATCACACGTGCGATAATGTGACGTGGTTAGCTGTGTTTTATATAACGAATCCTACACCAAGAATGGAAGGTTTAAGTGTGGTCACTGAAACTGTCTCAAGTATTTATAGCACTTCACAAGTCTTGTTCCTAAGTTGAAATAAGATACACAATCATCACCTGTAGATTCAAAATCTCTCTTTCCTCCAAACGTTTTTCTAGACTAGGTTAGTTTAGTGTTTCAGTTAGGGTACAAATGTAACTAAACCAAACGTAACCTAATTTAGCCACATATTTTCTAGAAAAATACGAAATAAATCGTTTTATTGGCGCAATTGTAATGTCCAGTCTGCCAATGATTCCTGTTGTCTTAAAACCATTGAAGGCAATATTTGCATGCACAGTTATATGAAATTTCTCCTATATCCTCAACACTTTATGATTTAGCATGTGTACTGTAGATTACATCTGATTCTGGTGTTGTACGGTACAGTTGTAGATCTTTACTATCTATCGCCTAAATAGATGTGACTCAGGTTCAACTATGGGGGGGTTTGTGACGTCACGCATTCTCCATCTGTCATTATGGAGGACACACTAAGTGTGTGTATGACAGAAACTAAAAGCCACATACTAAACTTTTATGCTGTGTTTGGGTGCACAAATCAATATGACCAAGAAACGGGAAAGAGCTTCAATTCGAATTCCAAATTCCAAATGAAGTTGAACACGAGGGTAGGGAAACAAGAATTATACAAGAAACGAAAGGAAAATGGATATCAGAGCTCATCAGAACTTTTACTTCTCTCATCCAGTCACAAGCATAATACTTGTATGCTTCCATATGTTTGTAATGTTTCAGTTCGCAATTGAAGGGTGTGGGTGCAAAAACCAAGTCAAGGCCATCCTATTTACGGGAATATGGACCTATACTTCTTATTGATTCATATTTTCGCCAATATGTCGTTTTTACATTTCCATGAAGGCTCTTGTAGTCCTTCTTTTTCTATCCGCTATTGTCTGGTTATACTCCATAATAACAAATGCGTTTTGTTATGACGTCGACGACAACACCCTATTTAGAGCTCTAGCAGGCATCGGATTCCTTGGTATGCTCATAGCGAGGGGCGTCTGGCATCGCTGTACAGACGACACCTTAGAATAACGTCCCCAGAACCTGTCACAGTACAGACAGGGTATATGTGTGTGTCTGTCCCATCTCTCAGAACTTCACTATCATTCAACTCTTTAAACTTTTGTTTACTGTTAACATTCACAATTTAGCTTATTCAGTTCATTTTCCACTCTTTTACAAACATAACATGCGGGTCTACTGCAAGTAAAGATGAATAATTTTCGCAGAAAATTTCAAAGGCGAAAGTTAAATCAGTTAATGTGGAAAGTTTCAAAGTTTGTGAGTTATCCACGAGTTTAAAAGTCCTCCGTCTGTACCACGACAAGTTCTGATGACACTGTTTATACATTATTTATCAACTGAATTAACCATTAACCAATGCGCTTCAAAATGCTGATTGCTGATTCGTCTTTGTTGTTGAAACATTTTCAAAGTGCCAATGTCTATATATACGACTTGCACTGTAATTCACATTCCTGTTGGTACAGAATAGTCTGGTTTAAAAGAAATCATGACACTTCTTACTGACTGACTCATCATTAAAATAGTAGACCTGGACGTAAATGACACCGACATTGACGATTTATCAAGGTTCACGTTTGGAACTCATCGGTTCCGAAACCCTCAGCTGCTGCCACATATCGTCCGATTCACTGGAGACTGACTTGGACTCGCGCAGTCAAACAAAGTTTCAATGTCATCAAGTCTCTTCATAAATACTGATAATTTGAATGTACATATGTATTTAGTGTATTTTTATGAAAAGAACAGTACCTCTGAATTGGAAAATATTGATGAGTGATATATGGATTTTTAAGTCATGATTTGGGATGAGTGTTTACAAACTGGTGTGGGTGAGAGAGACGTGAAGTGGACGCTGAATTTACTTATCAAGGAGAGAAAAGTGTAACGAAGTGCCCCATATATCTGTTCTTCTTTACATCACTCCCTTCTAAAGGGACGCTGACGAAGAAGAGACCAGTAAGTCTTTTCGTGATAGCTTAGAATGAGTGCTAACGTTTGTGATGATTCTTGTTGTGGTCTTAAACGTCAAGCTTTTCATTTTTGAAGGGTTAAGATACTGAGTTTTGAGATGAATCTTATCCCCGGTTTGGGATCTGTTTTAAGCAGAAGTCATTCCTGAAACATGTTGCGTTCTTTTTAGGATCTTGAAAGTGTGAGACGATATAGCATACCGCTGCCGGGTCATGTATTCAAACTGCCCTTCACATACATGGTCATTTGGAAATCATTAAGCACTTAGAAATTTATTTACTTTGCCGCGGTGATTGTTTATTGCTTCCTTAGACCATGTTACATACTTGGCTGTGAATGATATTAAACATGCAGTTTTTTTCATAGGGGTGTAATTACACTTCGTAAAACTCAACATTGTGTTCTATATTGGGTTCAAAGCGAACTCTTAAGTTTGCTAAAATCAAGTTTTCATTGCTATGGTATTTTAAAGCTAACACGGTAATTTTCTAGCTTAGGGACTCGTACAGCTTTGGGTCCTCGACCTGCGCTCATGTTTTTATTTGGATTCACAATAAGAAGTTGAGAGAATGGCTTTTTCATCAGCATTTCAGGTAGGAATAAGTTAATAATGAGGAGGATATGAAGGAAATTAATAATGAGGGGTTTGATAAGAATAATGTAAAATATACTAATATACTAAAAACTATTATGACATCCATTATGGAGTGCTAAAGATGAAATGTGCGGTCTTGTATTAGCTAATTAACAGCATTTCAGGTTGGTTGATTGTTTGTGCTTTAGGCCTATCAACTGCCAGGGTCATTAAGGCCGTCAAGTTACATCCACCAACCGAAACATCTTTAACACCTTCTTCAGGTGTTAAAGATAATTATAAGACCACATACACTCTCACTATGCATGTGGTCCATGACTGAGCATTTCAGAGGAGATGGACCTTTGTTATCAGCAAAGAATGATGCCATGTATCATAGGGCTCGAGATGTAAACAAAATAGAGATAGCTTATATGGAATTTACCAAAGACAAAAGAGGAGTCAGCATGTTATAGATGCATATCATTACCTTCCAAATAGAATGTGATACCTAAGTCCATGGAATTTATTTTCTCTGACAGATGTAATATAAATCTGTTTATAAAGGACTGGAATGTTCAATAGGATATGAGTCTGTTTCTATGGGAAATAAGGGGATACAATTACTTTTTAATGATGATTTATTATTGTTCTTTATCTGCATGACATCTTCTTGAAATGTCTGATTTGAACGTGCTTAATATGATTTACTTCAGTTTCATGATGTACATTCCTTAGATCCATTTCCCTATGCCCCAAAACCCAGCAGTTATGATTTGTAGTTCTTTTCCTTATGTTTAGTTTACATTTGTTTATACAATGGCTAGTAGCCAGAGTACACAAGCAGACAATACCGGGCATGAGCTACATATTATCTTGTTGGTGAATTGCTGGTTCCTCTGTGGTTACATGCTCATTGGATGAAGGCAAGTTTAACTTTTCATGTTTTTGTTTCTTGCCCACATATGTTTTATTGTAGTTAAAGAGTTCATGCAGTTTTGATTACTGTATTGGAATATTTGCACTTATTTGAACTGATTGAGAATTTCTTAGAACATTTCTAATCTTTAATTTTAATACGTAAATATCAGAAGTATGTGAGAATTTCTTAGAACATTTCTAATCTTTAATTTTAATACATAAATATAAGAAGTATATATCACCTGTATATCACAATTTTTCCTTTCTGACAGGCATGACCAAGTAAGTCAGATGAAGGATAATGACTTCCAATGCTGCATGTGAAGACGGCACTGTGGTGCCATCATATCTCCGTCCACCTCATCTTTCCTTCCTTGCTGCAGGAGCTGTTGCTCGATGTCTTACATATGAAGATTATGAGGAATGTAATCATTATAGGTAAGAATACATTATCTCTTTGTCATTGATTAATTTTTGATGGATGCAATGCTTTTGTTATCAAGTAGAGCAGCTAAAAATGTTTAGCATTCACAGTGGGCTGTTTATGTTATATATCCTCCAGGTTTATGCATTTCCTCACTGTGCTTTTATTTGATATAAGATTTTCTTTACGCCTATTCGCACTCATACATTTTATCAGTTCATGGCTCTGAGTTCCTTTCCTGAATTGTCATTCAACCTCACATTTTTTATTTTTTGATTTACTCCTTTCACTGCATCATACCTTCTGCATGTGTCATTTTTTCCTCACTTTCCATTATTTAACCCCATTATTCCTCAGCCTTCTTTTAATTCTAGTTCCTTTATCCCCATTTCAGAAAGTTCATCAAAGAAGCTCTTACTTCTCAAACTCCCAACATTGCTATATTTTCCTATGAAGCATTAAATGCAAACTTTCACTTTTGTACTTCTGTCATTGGAGTTGCCATGTGCCTGCTCCAGAGTGTACTGTTCTATCATCCTGTTTTCTCCTTTCTAGATTTCTGATCAAATGTTTATTTTGAACATCAGGTCTGAGTATTTTTATTTATGATCAGTGGACTGAACCAGGGCATGTGAGGCATCTGAGGTGGGCCATGGGGATCTGTGGGGCCTGGATGTGGATGGGGAGTTGTGGTTTCGTGCATTGTACTTGACTGCAAGAGACTAAGTGTGAACAAATGTGGCCTTTTTTGTCTATTTTCGTGGTGCAACCTTGCTGAAGCAGGGGGTAGCGATGCTGTTTCCTGTTGGGTGGGGTACCACTGGGAATGGATGAAGGCAGACTGAAAAACATACCAATTCATTTGATATTTTTTTAATAACTTGACATAGTAACTTATTTAATGATTGGTTAT
>JAUUDY010258151.1:0-12274 GCA_032361765.1 Panulirus inflatus
ACCAGTGGACAACCTTATCAGAGATGTAGTGAAGATGGCCTCTGTCATGACCCACACAAGCCATTCAAAGGCATATATTGGTCAGATCAAAGTTCAGTGGTGTTATGTGGGTGTAGAAAATATGGCCTCTGTCCTAATCCATAAGGCTAAAGTCAAAAGCAAATGGTTTCAAGAGTGTGGTGATCAGTGTCTAGTGAAAATGTGTGAATGATTATCATTACTGTCTCCATATCCTTACCTCCAAGTATTTGTGAGCATACCAAATCTGACCACATCACCATTCTTGAGCTCAACTCTTGAATTTTCTTGTATCTTTTTATCATTCTGGATACCATCATTCAAGAATGTGCCATACTTAGCTCCTAGTTCTGTTAGCATAACCTGTGGCTGGGCTTGTATATTTTTCTGAAAGACAAGTTTTTCTATAAAAATTAGGATTCACATCACAATTATTTGTTCGATTTTTTTCATGGTGGAGGCTCCAGTCATGGATAAGTTCGATTTTTTTCATGGTGGAGGCTCCAGTCATGGATAAAAGTCCACATCAAGGCAAGGCCTTAAATGAAATAAAGATCAATTGATGAAAGGGAAAAAGAGGATACAATGGAAAGTATTTACATATTTTGGAAGTGAAAAACCTGACATTTAAAATGTGCCAGGTCATAGTCATTGGGAAAGACATGAGAGGCTAGAGAGTTCTAAAGCTTAGAGGTGTAGGGAAAGAAACAGATATCAAAACGGTCCACCCTTGAGTTACTAATGGCCAAACAGTAATCGTGTTACACTTAAGCTTGTTGAATATTGCATGGTCTAGCTAGTGGTGGCGGCACACAAGCAGCCAGCTCTTGGGAACAAAAACCAAAGTTATACCAACAGAAGAGGGAAAGTGAACCAATACTGCAGCATAGGGCAAGCAGGTTAAGTTTTGAAGTTAGTCTGAGAGTATAAATCAGACCACCTTCGACTCAACTCTGTCAAGCAAGGATGCAGAGCTAGAGCCACCTCAGATGTGAGAGCAGTACTCCATACAAGGGCAGATCATTCCTTTGTGAATAAATAGACTGTCTGGAAGTACAGAAATTTCAACATCTACACAGGACTCCCAGTTTCTTAAAGGCAGACTCAGCTATTTCTGTAATCAGGGGTTTCCAAGTTAAAGTAGATGTTACAGTAATACTAAGTATGTTCACAAAGTCAAGAGGTGGAATTACAGAACCATCAAAGAAGAAAGTTGGGAAGAATTTTCAAGAGATGGATAAAAACTGGGTCTTGGAGGCATTAAACTAGCCAGATTTCAACTATCCCCCTGAGATATCCTGTCCAAGCCTGAGTTTACTGAGCAAGTTGTGTTGAGATGAGATGCAGGTCATGTGTAAGAAGAAGCAGCAGAATTGAAGGATGTGGAGGAATGCAAGATCGAGTTATCAATGTATGAGTGCATTCGGTTATGTGTGGAAGAAAGGAAATTGTTGATAAAAAGGAGAAAAAGCATAGGATAAAGGACAATGCTGTTGATAAGGAATGGAAGAGAGGCTCATCTACTGACAACCACAGAGACAGACCAGCCAGAGAGAAAGCTAAATATAAGGAAGCAAAGAGAGGGAGGGAAACCAAAAGAGGTCAGCTTAGAGATGAGACCCTTATGCCTCAAGGACTTTATTGAGAAAGCTGTGTCTAGACAAGATGCAGATCGTGTGAAAAAGGGAGCAGAACTGAAGCATATCAGAATGAGGGGTAACAACTCTCAGAATGAGGGGTAACAACTCGCAAAAATAGTTTCATTTAATATGTCAGACATTTTGAAATTCTTTATGCAAGCCAAATGAATATGCACATTTAAACTGAAATATATTTTCTGATTACCATTACCACACTCATGCACACTCTTACTATTAGCTGGCCATGTACTTGTGTCCAAAATGGACACAAAATCTGACAAATTTTCATACACAGAAATGGTGCTGACAAAACTGTTTTAACCTTTGAACATGAAAACTAACTTAGCTGTTAAAAAAAAGTTTTCTCCCACACGTGTCAGTTTAATTCCATGAAAATTACCTCCACATCAAAGTGGCACTTTCTGATAAGTAATGACATAGCTTCCTTTTTTGTGTGACTGATGTTGCTTCATATTCCATGGTAGCCTAAAGCTTTTTCTAAACAGCAAAAATGTATGATGTCTTACGGGTATCCTTCTATCAAACAAATGAAAACCTTGACAAAGACAGAAAACATCCTGGAAGAAAACTACATATACTAAAAGTCTCAACTTGGATCAGCAGCCATGGATTCTACAAGGGTATGCTGCACAGTTTAGGATCTGCCCGCAGTTGAACTGAAAGTACTTTGTGCTGAACCCAGCAAGTTATATGTTCCTCTGAGCTTAAGAACTTGTGCCCACATTATAGTTGGTAGTTTTTCAGCTTCTGCTGACTCAGGATTGTCATAATACATAAGCTATAATGGTAGACGTAAATGTCATTGTAACCAAAGTTTCTGAGTTCAAATCACTCGGCAAATTCAGTAGTTCCTCCTGTAATTTGGCAGCCATAATATTTCTCATACCCAAGTTAACACTTTTCCCATCAGGACTAGACAAATATTGCACACCATGATCCTCATCTAGGAATTCTAAAATCAATTCTACAGAAACTCTTCAAAGGCTGTCAGCACAAATATGTTGCCATTAGTGAGTCTGTCCTATTTCATATATCTTTGCTAGAATCTTCCATTTTTCTCGCATATCTGAGTAATAATTCAATTACCTTTGCTTAAATCTGCCATCTTTCCTTAAATATATAATGCACAGACTTTTCTGCTCAATCACTGTGTTGCCAAGTAAAAACTAACATTTAGGCTTGACTATTATTCAGTCTTAAATGAATTTTTCTTTACCTTACTTTCCACAGGCTCTTTTACACATTATCATGTCTCATTAACTCATCAAATCTTGATAAGCAGTACCCAAAATGATGCCACATTTTCATTCAAAACAATACCAGCAACAATCCTGAAAGGAAAAGCCCCCTTAGCCATCATGTGTGCTATTTCAGTTGCTGAGCATTACATATAGTTTTGTTGAGCTAAAAATATACAGAGCCTTTTACTGCTAACACTGATTATTAAAACATCTGAATGTCTTGAACAAGCTAAATGCTCAAAACTTTACTCAAAAGAATGTATATACAAAAGAAACACTATGATATACACAAGAAAAATACTGAAAAGTCCTGTTCCTGTCATGCAAACAGATAACTCAGCTGGACTGAATGTATGGGATGAACACTCAAATTCATGGAAGGGCAGGGTTGCTACAGAAAGATTGGGAGAAACAGCATAAATGTCAGGGGTCCACCTATATTTAATCTGCTTCTGATAAATCTGATAACATGGGCAGGGAGTACTAGACTTCTATTGGACAGAGCTAAATATCACCACCTAGGTGTACCAGAGAATGCAAGTGTAATAACATGCAGAAGAATGGGACCTGCAGCATCAAACAGCCTGGTACAACAGGTCTTCACCAAAGAAACTTGTAAGCTGAGTTAGCTACAGGGGCAAGAGCAACCCCCAAAGCCAGTTTTATGTATAATGAATGCATAAAATGCCGCATTCTGTACACATAACAATAACAAGTCTTAAAATGTCTTGATGCAGGAAGTTAACTGCACTGTACTAAACTACACAGAAACCTTGAAAAGGGAAATGCACAAAAATGCTTATAATACAATGGCTAAATGTGCATTATAAATAAATAAACTGCAACATTCTGGTTTTGGGAAAACTTTCCACTTCAACATCATAAAGTGAGCTTTTTTTTTCTCCATTACGCTTTTGCTTTACAACAACCAGCTTATAGTTCCTCAGTAGCAAAATATTATGACTACCATGCCTTGGATTTACTCTGTAGAGCAAGTTAATTTCTTCTGAACAAATGATTCACCATAAACTCCCTAAAAAAGGAAAAACATGATATAAGTCTCAGCAAACTAAACTATTCTATCTGGTTATATAACTGTTCCTCTCGCATATCAGCAGCATGTCTCCTAGGAAATTATGAGAAAAAGCAGCATGTACAAAATAAAGAAGTACGATATTGGAAGTAAAACAAAAAAAACAAGAAAAAAAACTTACCAAGTTTGCAGGAGAGTGATTAATGAAAATAGCAGCATGTTGGCGGCTGATGGAATTATCACCTTGAAGAAGAATATGGCCTTCACGTCGGCTTACTATCAGTGAAGACCCACATGGTAAATAATGTTTTTTATCTGAAATATGAAATAAATCTATAGTTAAATCTATAGTTTATCTATCACTGCAGCCACATTATGGAATCAATGATATCCTAGTGGTATAGGTGGGCCTTGTCTTTACAAAGCCACAGTGCAAAGAAACTTGACAACAGGCACGATGAAGACAAATAAGCAGCTCTGCAATCAACCTGCACCAGCGGAATGAAAAGCTGAGGGCAACTGTGTTGCATCACTAGACCTCATCCTACACCAGACTTTCCCCCAAAGGAGCCATTCACACTCAGCCCCAGCATGAAACTCAAGCTTTCCCTTGCCTCTGTGCCAGACTATGGGTCATACCTTACCATCTTACATAACCACACATTTTGTCACCTCCAGGCAATGATGCCTTAGTTAGAATCTCCCAACTATTACTGCAAACCAGTGATGTTAACCTTAACCATGGACCACAGCTGCCTACAGAGCTAAAACCCCATAATCAAAAAGCACTATTCCATCAGATGCTCCTGCTGTCTTTAAGGTTACTATCTTTGCAGCACATAAGTACTGTTCTTAAAGGCCTACTTAATTCTAAAAATGCATGAACCAAACCCATACGCACACAAAAAAAATATCCATCAAAGCAACACAAAATACACAACCCCTACCCATCACAAACTAACCTCATTACTCTGCATAATGCTAACCACAAACTATGCATACTGCAACTCGCTGTCAATAGCATAAAAATCAACACACTTACTCCATGAATATAACATACATATAGCCCTCATCCAAAAAAAACAGGCTTACATCCTGATCCACTCTTTTAAATTTCATTAACTTCACAACCCCAAAACAAGACAGACAACAAAGACAAGGAAGAGGCTTTGCAAAAAATGTTTTCCATATCATCCCATTCCTTGACACCACTCAGAGTGCAAAACTGATCACGACCATTAACAGCATCCTGGAAATGCAGTCCATAAAACGACACAGCACTAACAATACAGTCAGCACCAACATATCTTGCCAACCACGTGCCCTCCTAGATTACTGTCAATATAAACATACTGAACCAGGGCATGTGAAGTGTTTGGGGTAAACCATGGAAAGGCTTATGGGGCCTGGATGTGGATAGGGAGCTGTGATTTTGGTGCATTACACATGACAGCTAGAGAATGAGTGTGAACAAATGTAGCCATTTTTGTCTGTTTTCCTGGCACTACCTCGCTGAAGCAGGGGGGCAGCGATGCTGTTTCCTGTGTATACATGTATATGTCTATGTATGTGCATGTTTTTTATATACGTCTGCATTGATGACCAAAGATGCATTAGTTAAAGGAATATTTGTCATTGAGGAATGTACTCTTGTTATTGTAACCAGTATTTCTATATGATATCTCATTCATTTCTGTCTGAAATTACCTATTTGTATTGAATGGGGAAATACACTTGGGGAGTAATTTTTTTAATGACATATCCTTGAAACCGTTAGGCTGAAAACATATTTATGAACATCTTGAAAAACTGAGATTCACTGGGTTGGGAAGGAAAACTTTAGAGAGCTATTAAGGGGTAAATGTCATTACATCTTATCTATACCCTTCTAAATCTCTTTTAATGAAGGCTGAAGTAACGCTCATAGGTAAGGTCCTTGGGTAAGTCCTAGACCCTAATCAAAGGACATAGCCTGAGACTGAAGACTCTAATTTAGGGCCTACGACTTGAACCCAGGACCAAGCCTAAAAACCTAATTCAGCATAATATAGACCTTAAGGACCTAAACTGACCTAGAACTTAAAGCCCTTACCTAATGTAGAACCATAAGACTTAAAATCTTACCTATGATCTAATCAAAACTTGATTTAGGGAAACCACCTCCATCTGTTGTGGCACCTAGAGAAATAGGAAATTGGTGCAGGTTCCAATAAAAATCCTATCTGTTATGGTAAGATTACTCATATCTCAACTGCACCTTTCCATTAGGTGTAAGAAGTCCTTTCATATGTGCCCCCCTAAAATCCCTGAATTACCATTACCATAATTCTATTTTGCCTTAAAACTACATGTTTACTTCTTTCCATATTTATACATTTTTTCTTGACAAATAAAACAGAAACCTAAGATTATCAACCTAACCTCACAATTTCTAAAGTGACTGCTACAGGTGGAATGGAATTCACTAGCTATAGTGAATCAGTTTAAATGGTTTTTGTGTTTAGTATTATGTTAAAATCACTGTATCCCTAGAGGAATACTAACATTCTTTCTCTAGTTAAACGGATACCAGACACTGGCCCCTACAAGCAATTCGTTCCCTAATACTTACTATCATTTAAACCTCCACCAAGAGTTTTCTCTAAATATTTAGCTTCCTGAAACGAATACATATAACCTAAGTAAACCATAGCAAACATCAAGTATACCTAGCCTAACCAAACTCAGACCGGTAGTAAGGGTCAAAATGTCAATGAATATCATGGGTAAAACTGTCGGTAGGGGTCACAGTGGCGGCCAAGCAGTTTAACAGTATAATATCATAATGGGTGCGACAAAACCCCGATATGACTGGTGACGAATCTATGTATCAAACTTTGTTCTACCATTTTTCAAGTAAAACCTTCAGGAATTGAAATGGCATATTGTTGTGTAGTTATGTATATTTCGATACAGTTTGGTAACTATGAGGGTTTTGTCGAAGTTTCTCAGAATGCACCAAAAAAAAAATTACCTACTACTATTCCATCAGGTACGGAACAAGTGTAAGAAGTCCCTAATCATTAATTCACTGACATCTTACTCGCATTCGCTGATATTACTCCAGTGCGATACATTATACTGTTCCCTGATCAATCTTTACCTGGAATATTTGGATTTCCCTCTAAGGTCCACATCTTGACTGAAAGTCGCCGAAAGACTGGAACTCGTCACTCCCGTCCTAATGTTTTGGCAATCATATTTTCACACAGCACCGCGCACACAGACGGCCGGGCGAACAACATTGTCAGCGAACAAATAAGTCGTTGCTGGATTGCGAGTCAATTTATAGGAAATTATGGTAATCTATGTTGATTTACTGTAGGAAAATATTTTTGAGAGAATTTAGACCCCATTCACAAAACAATGAGGTTTCTGCTCTACAAAAGTAACACGTTTAACTAATTTTACCTTTATATAGGCATCAGCTATTTCGTTTACTTTTCTAAAAACATTTTTATCATTCTCGTTGATTTCGTCTTTGAAGTTCATTTAGAACTTTAATGTCAAGGGTTATTAGTAAAGTACTCGAAAATTATCCAGGGAAGTACAACCATCCAGTTTTTGCAGTTTTGAAGTGACTGAGTGGAGACGAGGACTCGGCTGAAAACGGCTCCAGTCAGAACGGTGATATTGTAATGAAAACGGGCCTTCCCTGTGAGCAAGACGACCCTATTACAACCAAAACGTTCATACTCTGTGACCAAAACGGCCCTTGAATGTATTTTATGTAATAGTTTCCATATGTATAATGTACACCAGAACGTATATCAAACCAAAATCAGTGTTACAAAATATAGTAAATACAGTTTTACAGTGCAATTTACAATAAACATTGAGATACATTTTGAAATGCAAATAAGTTCTAAGATAAGCTCACATGAACGTTTATACAATATCATGCAGTGTACATTTACGTGAGAAACATTGCCTAATTCAGATGGTGAAAAATTACAGTAACGTCTTCACAAGAAAGGAAGTTGACATGCAATGGATTCGTGTTCCTTTCAGTGGCAGAGTTTGGTACTTGTTTCTGTGGTGTTTCCTTAGATTAGCTTTTCTTTTAGCAGTGTGGTCCGGAGTGTGACCAGCTTAACCTCATCAGTTAGCAAGTTCATAAGCATCCAGAACTGCAGAGTCTTTCCAGCTATTCCATTGGTATACTCTGATGCCCATCCTTCAACATCGTTATTTGTTCTGATGGATTTCCCGTGCATGGACTAAGATGCCTAGTGCTAGGATCCTTCAAGCTATGTGATCTGGATATATTCTACAAAAGTTTCAGAGTCAGTTCCCCTTTTTTTTGAAGGTATCCACAATGTTTGCAGTCAACAAGTTGAGCACGGGAGTAAAATGTTGGAGACGCTTTTGTAGTGGTCCTCTTGTTTTCTACTGTGAGCTCTAATCCAACTCCTGTAACTTAAGTTACACAGCTTAACCCCAGTGGAAGTTGCATCCTTGGATCTCTGCCTTCAGGAAAATTGCAGACTTGATATCCATGCACAAACTGGAGACTTGGTTCCTTTAGCTTTTCCTTGGTGGCTCTCAAAACATGGCAGTAGTTTTCCTTCTTCCTGCATGACGTCGAAAACGAAACAGTGACACTTGCTTAATGCTGCCTGACAAAAGCAGATATACCAAAGAACTTGCTGAAGGGAAGGACACTCTTCAGTGTTCCATCTAAGCTCCAAGTCTCTGGATTTTGAAGGAGACGAAGTTGATCATATGTGGAAAAAAATGTAGGAAATTATCTCTGTTCGTCAGGTCAGTAGGACGTTTGCCATATGGGTGATACTTGGCACGCTGAGCTAGGTTTGGACGGTTGTTAGCTGGTGCAATGTCAGGGACAACATCCAAAAGTACCTTTTCAGTGACAACCCATTAGTGCTCTGCAGACAACCTCTTCTTCATCTTAGTCAAGTCCTTCAAGTCTCACCTGTTGTGCCTGATTTTGCTGAGTGACTCTGATGGTGCAGTCTCGAGTAGATGTTATCTTCCATAGGCAAACGTAGATCAGATGGAATGGTCACTAACCTCAGGACTCTTGTCTCAATGGTTGAACACCATATTATTCATAAGAGGTGAAATTTACAATTAAGTTATATACAGTTATATGATTCATTATATTGGATTGGAGTGGACTAGTCAGAGGTAAGAGAATTTGTTCCAAGGCACAAATTGTGATTTAGGGTGAAAGGGATAGAGAAGCAGAATTCAAATATTACAAAGTTAAATACAGGAGTAAAATGCAGGTCTGCTGGCCACCTAGCTGAGATGATTTTTTTTCTTGTATTTGCTCCCTGTGTCTTTGTTTGCACTGTGTTGTTTATGATAGCGTTATGTCTGTATGTATCGTGCGCGTGTGATGATTTTTTTTACCCTGTAAGTGATTAAAATCTCTCACTTTCTAAGACCGTTTTAGTTACGTTAGGGTCGTTCTGGTCACAGAGTAGTGATGATTTTTCCATCATGTCATGTCCTCTGGTTCAAAACTTGTCTATCAACTAACAACTGTGATATACAACTTCGTTTCTGTTCCTAAGGATGTGTCTATGTTTCTCCCAACATCACCGTTGAATTTCCATACTCTGATGTTATCTGACTCAAAAACCTGTCTCTCAACTACGAATATTTTTTTTTTCCTTTGTTTCATCTGTTGTTCCCCAAACTACAAACTATATGCATTCTTCACTAGAAATCCTTCAACATGGCCGTGACGTCATCTTGTTCACTAGCTAAAGTCGATTATTATGAAAACTTGAACATTTCTAGTGAAAACTACTAAAGTCCACCCATGCAGATAGAGGGGTTGCAGCGCTCACGTTTTCCATTCTTTATAATCTAGAGCAAATTATAAGTCATACTCCAGGGGCCGTATGCCGAAAATTTCTTAGATTTCTCCAGGGGCCGTATGCAGAAAAATTCTTAGATATCTGGGGCTGTATGCAGAAAAATTCTTAGCTTTCTGGGGCTGTATGCAGAAAAATCCCTAGATTTCTCCAGGGGCCGTATGCAGAAAATTCTTAGATTTCAGAAATCTTAATTTTTCTGCATACGGCCCCAGAAATCTAAGAATTTTCTGCATACGGCCCCAGATATCTGCCACCACTTTGGAATTGTTGTTTCATCCCTAATCTCTTGCACCGTAATTTCCATGTGGTTTAAATGAGCACACGTCGATCACCACACCTCCTCTTCATACTGGTTGCACGGAATGAATATTAACGATTTTTTTTTTTCTGTTTACACCCGAAAATGATGGATGATAGCCGATATAGAGGAGAAAATTATCATGGATCGCGCTCAAGATAGCTAACAGCATAGAAATGAAATGTGTGTACTACCCTTAGACTCGAGTGCCCGGGTTCACGTTTATAAGATCCGATTACGATCGGCTATTCTAGCCTCGAAGTGCAGAGCAAATATGCTTTCGGGATAAATGTTAGATAGAGTGGAATTTCTTATTTTTTTGTCCTCCCCACCCCCTCCTCCTCACCACCACCACTCTTCCCATGCTTTTGTAGTTCTGAGCAGGTACTCCATATAAACGGAAGACTGGTGTGTCCTTGTGTGTAACTGTTTCCTCGTCTGGGATGCCTGTACCTCCACATTCGCGATAGACAATGAGTTAAGTCTGAAGCAATCCAACTTATCGACCATCAAAGTTTAATGTGACTTAATTTGCTTGTACTGTGGTTTTTTCTCTGATGTATATTACTTTGGTGTTTACTTCCTGGGACCAGTCACATGATTGCTGAGGTGTTAACATATCTTAGGTGGTCCCTTGTGGTGTCTGTTTCTTCCCCTCTGCCGCTAAACTTTGGAACGACGTACTTAAGTCTTCTCAACAACTTCGACCTTCCCTTTGAAAAAATAGACCTTAAAAATTCTCTCTCGCCACCTTTTTGCCTTCCCTTTTGTCTAATTCAATGAAGAAGACTTTTGTCCGGGACCTTGACTAGTGTCTTTAGAAAGACCACTTCATCAATTTTAAGGTCCATCAAATACTCTGACTTTATTTTAATGACTTATTGAATAAAGAATAACATATGTGCGACGGCCTTTCGATCGTGCTTGTTTTGAAACCAGCGCACACCCAGTTTGCTCTTATTTGGATCGCTTTATAAGTGAAGTTGATATCGATTCAGAAATATGGGTAGACCTTCGAATTGAAAAAATTTTCAACTTTATGTGACTGTTTAAAGCAATGTATTCGAAAGATACTACTGAAGAAAACTGTTTAAAGCAATGTATTTGAAGGATACTGCTGAAGAAAACTGATGTAAATGAAAATAACTGAAATATGCACTGACGAAGTTTTCTTCGGAGCGAAATACACTCTTAGTGGCAAACAGATCTGAGCGCCCATTTTTGTGTTGTGTTCGCTGTGTGCCGGAGTTCCACTTGTTATCTTTATATAAAAAACTAAGCATATCTGAGTGAGATAAGGCATTATAATCACGCAAATCACAGGTCGTACTTCAAGTAAGGGTATGTCAAAATATCATCGGGCAGTAGGCCCTGTCGGTAACTTTAATGTTAGGAAATACGATTATATTTTACGCTCAAGCTGTTCCACACGTTGAAATGAATCCTTGACTATTGAGTATACAAGTGTTAGGGAAGGAATAAGGAAGAAAGAATGGTTTCTAAAGGGAAGTGGAATATTAGATGTCATAGCCTGAAGGATTAGAATTTAACGGGACCACGTAAGGAGTTAGTTGAGAAATGTTTCATACTCAGATTTCGTACCACTGTTTTATGAAAACGTAGACAGGTGATACACCGGGTAGTTGAACTTGGCCTTCGTAAACTGAAGTGGGTTTTGTCTCTTGTGATTATACTGTACATCATAGATTCATTGCTCAACATACACAGCGATTTGGAAGTCAAAATGAACAAGTGAAAAGGTGATTTTTTCCCCCCATTTGCGATGTAACGAACATTGAATATCGCCCGGTAAATTCTGTCAAGTTCCACTCCTTGGCCAGGGTTGCTATCTTTTCTCTCTTCTCACCACACACACACGCAGGTTGCCAGCATTCGTTCCTCAAATATATAATCTCCTCATATGAGGCACAGCACTTGACAACACGTAACTCACACGACTTGTTCTTTTATTTTTTCATTCGCTGAGCGCAACGCGGCAGCCCTTCGTTTAGGGAACATCTTGAAATTTTTCGTTATTCGTGGTCAGTCCAGCTCTCTCTCTCTCTCTCTCTCTCTCTCTCTCTCTCTCTCTCTCTCTCTCTCTCTCTCTCTAAATAATTCAAACTTGGTGT
>JAUUDY010258373.1:0-12273 GCA_032361765.1 Panulirus inflatus
TCTCTCTCTCTCTCTCTCTCTCTCTCTCTCTCTCTCTCTCTCTCTCTCTCTCTCTCTCTCTCTAAACACACACACACGCACACACACACACACACAAACGTTCTCTAGCCCCTATAATTGACTTGGTTGGCCTCCCGCGGTGTCCATCAAGTGATGACTGACGAGAAGCAGCAACGCTCACATCAACACACTTCGCACTTGCTCATCATACACAGGCGGCTGAAACAGATACTCAAGTTCGAAGTCTACAGAATTTCTTTTTTCCCTCGTCTCGTTCCGACGATAAAATGGAGAAAAATGGGGCAATGAAAGAGAACGCCTTTGGTTTCCAGCTGAGCTCCCCATTAAAGCAAGACAAAGCCAAAGATAGAAAAGATGTTGGAACACGACTTGCTAGTTCTTTGGTCGTTTTGACTTTAAGATCCCAAATATTTCAAAGACCAATTCGATCGTAAGTGTCAATATTTTGTGTCAATATTGTGTGTTGATACATTAGCATTCAAAGACCGTGCTCCAACATAGACGATAGTTAAGACAAAATTTGTCGTTAGTCACGTTATGTTCTGCTTCATAACAGAGAGGCTAGTACAGCTTTAAGTACACAGACACTATACAGTTTTCATAGTGATTGTATACAATAAAACAGTGAATAAAGGAAGAATATTGACATAAACAAGGGAAAGCCGAGGAAGGTTGAAAATAAATTTAATTTCAATAGATTTCCCATCCTATCATGTTCGCCCGTCTCGTTTTTATGAGTATAATATAGACTTTAGGTCATCCGATAAGTATGCTTCATAACCTGCAATTATGTAAGTCAGTCATTTACGTACTTGTTGGTTATGATACTTTCCCTCACGTTGTTCTGTTATTTTGGCACTTTTTTCCCTATTCTTAAAAATGTTCGTATGTCCACTGTCATCATCAAGACGAGGAATATGCATAGCGTTTATGTACGAGAGTTTGACCGAATCCTTTAAAGGAATCTGACTGAAGAAAAGAGGTATATTCAAGTTCAGAGTTAGACATAAAAGCATCAAGAGGTCAGGACCTGGACCGTGTTGTCGCTGTGGTGGAACACGTGTTGTACAAAAACATATCTGGTCGTATATTATGTCCCTGTCTATCGTTATCTGAAATTAAACAGGTATGTCGCGGTATTACCACTTTATACAACTTGTATTGTTAACATTTATCTGGTTTTTTTTTATCGGATATGCTTATAAACAATGTTTTGCAGACACACACACACACACACACACACACACACACACACACACAGTGTAAACCTCCCTCAGGTTCTGTACAAAAAGGTAATTTACCCATATAAAGTGAGAGTGTATGTGACCTTAGAATTATCTTTAACATCTGGAGGTGTTAAAGATTTTCCGGTTGGTTGTTGTACTTTGATGCTGACGGCCATATGTATAAGATGATAAGTAAAACGGGCCTCCGTGGTGTAGTGGTTAGCGTTACTGACCATGAGTCAGCACGGGCCCTCTTGGGATCGGGCCTCCATGTGTCTGAACCCTGAACAATTGGCCTACATCCAGCCCAGGTGTTCATCCTCTTTCCGGTGCTGCTCGATACATGCGAACCTGGCGTAAGGCTTATACCATGTTAGGTGTGCTCAAGTGTGTGAATAAATGGAAAGATTAATAAGCGACTATTTATTGGATTTAGGTAGCCATTTGGATGAAAATGCACAGCTGGGGGTCTTACGGATATTACAGACCTGGGTTATGATAGTTACTGGCTAACCAACCATACAAGCGCTTAAGATTAGGGTGAACTGGATACTAACCAGGGTGGCAGATATACACGGATGTTTACAGAGTAAACAGTATGGTTTGTACATAATGAACTTGATTGAACATTGTGATGAATTATTAAAGTAATACAGTAGTTAGCACCCCGTATAGACAAACTAACAAAACCGAGATATTTACCTGAATAGCTGCACACTTGTTTATGAACTGTTTATGACGTTTACAATGATTGGCAGAGGACTGTCTGAATGTGAGGCGACTGTGGTGACGAAAGGCGTCACACGGAGATGGGGAGCGTGTCTCTGTGAAGCCTACGAAGGTGAGTGCCACAGAGGTCTTGCGTTTCTCCAAGGTGCAGTAAATGAAGTCTTAAGAGACTAACAAGGCAGTGAGTGGTGGAGGAAGACTTCATGTTTCAAACTGCTGAGGGTCTACTGAGTTAGCATTGTCAGCATAGTTCCAGTCAAACACAAAACTTTCACAATATTAGACTACGGTTTGGAGCGATTACAACAAGTCGTAAGCTATTCAGAAACTCTCGGTTGATACATTGGTGGATTTGGGTAGTATGTGTGTGTGTGTGTGTGTGTGTGTGTGTGTGTACACAGGAGTAAAGACGGTTTAAATGTGGAAGGTTAAGAGAGAGACAACACGAGTGTAAGACTCTCTCCTAACACACACACACACACACACAAACACTCAGATAATCACACACTAACATACACACATACTTAGGGAAAATTAGACAAACAGCTGGAGACACACATATGCACACAAAATCAGAGAATTATTCCAGACGTCATTTTTCCTGCACATAGTAAGTTTTATTTCTTACCAGCGTCATGCTCTTGTTTAGATGAGCGAGTAAGTGCTTATTGTGTAATGAATGAGGAAGATATAGTTGTTAGTATCTTGTCATCAAATAAACTCTACCAATTGAAGGCTGACGCTCAAAGTTATAAAGTATTAGTGCAGGACTTCGTCAAATGATATTTTTGATGTCTCTAAAAGACATACAACTACCTTAACAGTGTCACAAACGAAATCGGTTAAAGTTATTAAAACCTCATCTGTGGCTGACAAGTTCTAATCAGTGGTGCTAAGAAGTTTCCATTTATGAATTAATGATGCTCATGGAACCATCGGTATCAGAACACATCTGGAGTGTGTGAAAGGAGAAAGTTCAAGGGAGCAAGTCAAGGAGATGATCCATTCAGGTCTCCCGGAGCGAGCCGTGCTTGTGGTGTGGTGCCACATATCACAGCCGCTGAGAGTGACGCCATCTACCATATAAAGAATTGACTGTCCAGTTAAATCTAATTGCTTATCATGTACTATGACGAGGAAGCATATGGTTCTCTTCTCAGCGCAAATACCTGATGATTATGGTGGCAAATGGGAAGGTACATTTGACACTGTCCTACAGATAAGATTGTCCTCAGCACCACCTCTTGCGTGCCTTAGGCTAGCATCATCGTGGTCTTGTGGTGGCCTCTCACACCTGAGTTACGATGAACCTGTTTTTGTTTATGGTGGAGGGAAGACTCGTATATCT
The DNA here is from genome assembly GCA_032361765.1 of Panulirus inflatus. Taxonomy (NCBI): domain Eukaryota; kingdom Metazoa; phylum Arthropoda; class Malacostraca; order Decapoda; family Palinuridae; genus Panulirus; species Panulirus inflatus. The sequence goes on from JAUUDY010258373.1 coordinate 3,325, forward strand.
AGTTAAAAGGGTTACTTTAATATATCACGTTTGACAGGATGGATTTTCAACAGAAGCTTGAACTTGTGTTCTATCATTACGGTGTTATGATTCGCTACTGGTTGTGATGATTTATTGTTTAGGTATTGCGTTTTAACTGATTTAAGGCCATGTGATGTACTAATATAGTCTTATATGTTTATATCATTATTTGTCCTTTCCAAAATTATACGTTCAAATCAAATAGGATATGTTGAAAAATAGATTTTAGTATCTTAACATGTTTACAATAGAGATGCAACTAATACTCAGTGTTTAAATCAATTTTGCACCTATTTAGACATATATGTCACATTTACCAGACATTAATAAATACCGATTCATATGCTTCTATCAAAGTTTACCATGAGGGTTATATTAGTTTTCAACTCTTTGAGTAAGGGATATAATGAGGCAATATCACCCTGATTAAGATGATAAATCAGTGTACGAAATGTCATAGTAAAGTGAGATAGCTACACCCCACCACTGGAATTTGTCATCATAAAATACATGAACATATATTTTCAAAGACTGCGTCCTGTTCATTCAGTACGGGGCGGGTATGTAGATCTTAAGGTTTTCATTCGCACTATATAGGGATTGCGAGGATAGGAATATCTAAAGCTGTTTATCCTAGCACATATTCCATCCCTTCTCCCACCTGTAACATCGACACCCATCTGCTGCTCTGTTCCTTTCAATCATGAGTCAAGTTGTGGATCCAGGGAGGTAAAACTCGGGGTAAAGGTAACATAAAGTCTAGATGAAAGATGAGCACATTGTATGAACAAGGATAAGTTTATTGTTATCATGAATATATGGATCACCGAAGAGAATGATGATGATGATGTGGTTGAATTATCATTTGACTTACCATCAAACAAACAAAGAAAGTGTTGAGTATCTTTATTAGAAGGCCTCGCACGCCAGATATAGTTCCAGTAATCTGCCTTTTGTATTCGTAATCGTTCCAGTTTCGCAAGTTCCAAACTGGACCTGGCCATCCTTAAAAAGAAGCAGTTATCCCATATTTTGGATAAGTTATGTCCTAGCTCTCCATTGCTTGCCATAGGTAAACTCATGCTACGAATGTTACCCGTTATCTACGATCTAACCTCGCATCCAGCCTCGCTAACCTCCCATTCATGTCCACCTTTCAATGGCCTCTCTTTCAATTCTGCCCCCTGCCATCTGGGTCAGCGCTCGAATGGAACTTATAGCCTGTCAGTCTTCTGGCAAGGGAAGCCAGACGATATGCTCTGCACAACCTTGCTGCTCCTCACTGGTACACTGTTCAGACTACCAGGCATGGTAACATTCTCCTCCGTCCCATCTTTATATATTCGCACCACACGTCAGTTGAACCTTATTCTTAACACAGGTTTATCTCGCACTACATATGATTTTCAGCTTGTTAAGCGGAGAGTTTATAAGCATCTGTCACATGTATAATGATGGCTTAACATCCTTATAATGAGCGAGATAAGTCGTTCCTGTACACAAGGTACAATGACGGCTGTGTTAGTGATAAAGATGTCAACGAAGCGATATTATTCATGGGATGTTTGCCATTTGTCTGTTGTACAGGTTTCAGTAGGTGTTGGCTCAAGTGCACTGCTACTCATCTGTTGTGATATACAGACCGAAAAAAAAAAGGAGATGCATAAACGTTATCCGAAATTATGTAACTGACACTTGTTTATCAGGAATAAATGCTTTCTATTAGAACATGAATTGATTAATCCGATCCGGGACGCGATAATCATCGTTGACACATGACATATTCGAAGCATCAGATAACTCTCCTGCTTATTACTTATGAGACCAAATGATCAATTTGTTACAAAATCACGCAAGTTATCTCCACTTGTGACATCCTTCTTCTTCTCATTGAATTATTGGGTTGAACTGGGATAATTCTGAGTTGATTAGCATTTACAGAATTACTCGGTCAATTTGTATCAACTTATATGATTTTCTGCAAAGGATCTTTAATTTTTTTTTTTTTTGAGGCGCTTTGTGTGTTCAAAGCGATATATTTCATCCTCTACATAAAAAAGTAACAATACATATTTTCCATCTTTTCAGACTTGAGCTGAAAGCGTAAACTGTAAAGTAGAATATTTCTTACAACTGACAATATAGCTCTTGAATTATCTTGTTTATTCAGTATACAACAAAGTGAGTTAATGGTAATTGGCTTTGGCCGTCTTGCAATACAGAGAGAACCAGTTTTTCCACGACTGGTACCGGTACAGGTTAAAGTCACTGAAAGTCAATAGAAAAACGTTGACAAAAACCTCATCATTAGCTAATCTTAATCTTTTGTACGTAACGAAATCATGAACAAGTTGCGAGGGTTTGAACCATTACAGACACTTTCCCTAGACAATAGAGTAACACGTTTTCCTTTCATCCTCTCTTCTCTGTGGGATTATGATGATTACAGATTCTCTGATTGTGTAGATCACGGTCCTCAACTCGGAAATGGATCTGGAATATATGTACACTTCTTTCTGAATAGGATGCAGGAAATGGATTCTGTTACATTCATTGCTGGAAGCCTTGTAAGACATTTGTTCTATACAGAATTCTTTCATGGAGCCGGGGAGTGTTGTTGACATCGTGGTGAAAAATCAAATTGATCGAGGATGGTGAGCAAGCATTACAAATCTTTGCCTCTGTGTGATGCGATGTAGGCCAAGGGTGCAGCTCGCCGTGGGATGTATAATGTAAACATAGGAGTTCGTGGGGTTATAGAAAACGGTGGTGGACTGTTCAAGTGCTTAGAAGAAAAACCAGAAATATAGAATTAAAGCGAATATATGAAAGACTGAAGATTAAAAGAGACTCTGTGGTGAGAAAACGCCCACAGGGCTTTCATAAATCGATGGATATCTCTAAAATCAAAGGGAAGAAAACACCGCCGTGGTGTATGTGTGCAGACGAATAGCATACTCCACCAAGGGCTTTGCAGAACAAGGATGCGTCCTGTTATAAATGAAACATACTTATTTTGGATCTCTAGAGACGAAAAATACTGTGGACAATCGAATATGTCCGGTAAACAATTTCAAATTTACATAATGTGTCGATGATTAAGTAATAAGGTAAAAGCGAATTGTGGTAATACGAGAAGAATGGTTGAGAGAGCTGAAGAGGGTGTGCGGAAATGGTTTAGATATCTGGAGAGAATGAGTGGAATTTGACAAAGAGGATATCTGAGTCAAAAGTGGAGGGAGCAAGGAAAAGGGGAGACCAAACTGTAAATGGAAGTATGGAGTGAAAAATATTTTGAGTCATCGGGGTCCGACCATGCAGGAGGGTGAAAGGCTTGCACGGGATAGAGGAAATTGGAACGATGTGGTTGGAATACAGGGGTCGATATACTGTCAGTGGACTAAACCAAGGCATGTGAAGCGTCCGTTTTCGTAAATAAGTGACAGGAAAGCAGTCAGTGGCTATTGGAATGACTACAGGAGGCTAGTAAGGAAGGAGTCGCTGACTGGTGAGGCTGCTAAGAAACGTGGAGGGGATCAATGACTAGTGTTATGGCTGAGGAAGATGAAATCACTAACCGGGAGGGCGAATGAGTTGTCTGGGAGAGAAGGAAGTTTTTGGCCGTTGGTGGGGCTCAGGAAGTTAGAGTGGGCTTCCTGGAGAGATGGTTTAGGAGGATGGAGAGGGTCAGTGGTTGGTGGCAAGGCGCCTTAGGGAGGAGGAGGAGGAGGAGGAGGACGTTGCAGGAAAGTTGGTTGGATCCGGTAGGCCGAAACCCTTGATGTTGGTGGGGTGCCTTAGTAGCTACAGAGGACGGAGAAGGTTGTTGGATGATTGAATGGTGTAGAGAATCACATGGAGTACGATAACTATGAAATACTTGGATTGTGAAGTGGCTGTCGGAGACGGAGAAAGTCAGTGGTTGGTGGAATGGTCAAGGGAGATATCCTAAGTTGGTGAAATGATTGATTGGGAAGAAGAGGGTCGTTGTATTGTAACCAATAAAGGAGAAGGAAGGATAGCTGGACAAAGGAGTTGATAAACTAGAATGATGAGGTATCTAAACGAGGGGACGGTTTGGTGAGGCAGAAACGGAAGGTGCCGTCGCGAGGGAGAAGGAAAGATAGCTTGGTAGTGGAGTTGCTGAAAAAAGCGTAGGGGTTTGCTGGGTGATGGAGAGGTTACAAAGGACGGAAAGGATCCTCCAACGCTAGGTTGGCTGTAGGAAACACAGGGGAAAAATGGGTTGAGGAGTGGTTGAGTGGGTACCGACTGGATGATGGAAAGTGAGAATCAGTGGTCGGGGGAGCTGGAGTACTTGCGCATTGCAGACCGAAAAGATGGGTGGTGAGGTGGTTGTGAGGGGTATATGTGGTGTGTGGCAGAACTGTTGAAAGGGAGTGGGTAGGACAGTTGGTGATTACGTCGAGCAGAGAGTAATAGCAGGTTGTGGAAAGGTTGCAAAGAAGAGACATTTGCTGTGGGTAGTGAGCTTGCCTCAGGCAGCGAAAGGATGATAGAGAGGCTGTGGGCCACAGACATGATCAGGGATGGTGCTGCAGTAGATAGAGGTGCAACAAGGATGGTGCTGCAGTGGATAGAGGGGAGCAAAAGGTGTTAGAGTGGTTGTGGAGGACCCTTGGTTAAAATGAAGGCTGCAAAGAGTGATGGAGTGATTTTAGAGGTGCGTAAGATGGGAGGGAGACTAGGAGGGCAATTTGGTGAGTGGGTAGACCCAGAGGGAGGCAATGTACCTTCCTATTAGCGTCCATTGCTGGAGTCAGAAATTAGGGGACATTATCCGTCCTTGGCCAAATAAGAGGTAAGAGGTGTATTACTGTCCGGGGACCCCCTAGGAATGCCATCCACCAGTATGTGAAACTGTCGGTAGGTCTGTCTTGTGTATGTCGAACGAATATGAAATCGAGTCGCACGCTGAGATGGACATTCGTTTCTAGAACGTAAATGATGATGAAGCAATGGTAAACGGCAATCAGCATTTGACCACAGCCTTAGCAGTGGATAGCATCACTTCACACCTGACTCAGGTGGAACTCAATATTTCGTTAATATGAATTTTTGTTTATCTTTTCTGTAGCGCCATTACCAGGCCTCTGGCAGGTTGTGGGTACTCCACCCAATAGTCGACAAGATGTATGAAAAATAAGGCAGTAGTTCGCTTATATCGCTACCCAACGCTGGGCTTCAGTGATTGAACGAGAGATTCTAATCCGTGATCACGGAACACAGACTAAGGATTTTGCGGAAGCCTTAAGGTGAAATAAGAAAATAGTAACTTTTGCCTTTTGGGGGGTTGGGGTGGGGAGGGGGCTAATTTTTTGTCAGCGCCATCTGTTGAGTGAAATACTATTTAAAGCAAAGCGCATTCTGAATGGTTGCTTGGAGAATGTATACAGTTACTTGCTGAGAGTAAACCTAACTCTGTCTAAATGAAACTGTTTCAGGTTCATTTTTGTTTGTGTAACGATAATCTGTGTATGTATAAGTCTCATGGAAAAGGGTTGATTGTATGTAATAACTGAACAAAGATTATGCAAGACCACGTGTAATATCATGACACCAAATATTTAAACCAATATTAAGCAATATTTGAAGCCATTTCTTTTTCATTTGTCTGTAATTTCCCTACGACTAATTTCTATGAAAGAATCCTTGAGTTACTTTGGACCTCTCTAAAGGGTTCTGCAGTCCAGTGCTGTGCAGGAATATGTAGACTCGTCTGGACTGATAAGTTCGTTGACGACACTGTGCTCCAAGTGATACAGCCTCGCTAAAGTGACTTTTAAGCTAGAGCAGGTAAGGTGTGGACACACCTATTGACACCTATAACCAACATACACAAACATTTCTAAGGTGATTGGCTTGGAGAGGAAAAATCCCTGGTAAGATTAAGATTCATTTTCAACTATGTCCATTGCATGACAACCAGCGTACGTACATACAGTGACAAAAAACAGTTAATGTAAGGCAACAAACAACAAACATATATGTTTGATGGTGAATAAGACAGGGATTTTATCACTCATTTAAGATATTGGTAGTCCATCTGGCGTATGTACACGCTACATGTAGTTCAGTATTTTACGGCCACAAATAATTCAGCAAAAGATATCTTAAACTGAAAGAAAAGCCTTCATGTTTTAGAAATTATTATTATTATTATTATTATTATTATTATTATTATTATTATTATTATTATTATTATTATCATTATCAATCCGGACTACGAAATTTATCTTGTTATCAACTGGATATGTTTCAGCTCATTCATTTTTCTTATAAAGTTCAGTACTTGAAAACTCTGATTCGGATACCCACTAACCCGTGTAAGCGAAGTGATTCGAAACAGTGGGGTCCATTATGCTGGATCACGTGACCGGCGTCTCCTTCATTGCTCGGTCCTCGGAGACCATGAGTTGAGTTGCGTGCTGACTGCTGACGGTGGTGCTGTGGAGGAAGTACTGCCTTGCATGTTTTTGCATTGTGTTAGCTTTTCTGTGAGTGTTCTATGAATACTGGATGTGTGTTCCTTCTAGAAGTATATGGATTAACGGTAGAGGACGTTAGGGTAGTTTATATAATATTTTGTTTTCCTGTTCTGACCGCATTATTACCTCAGGGGTTAACTAGTTAACTACAGATCGAAGTGTGGGGAATCAGAAAAGATTTCACCTGTTGTGAATTATTTCGCCCTATAACAGAATAATACAATATAGGCCTAGATTCTTTTGACGGATGATGTGTTGTCTAGACAGAATAGAATTTGAAAGGCTAATTCAAGGTAAATGTACTAAGGACAGTAAACCGAGTTACTGTTTAACATCAACGGTCATTTTTCATTCTTGTATTCGGTTATGACGTCATTTGGCAAACGTAAACATTCATTTGTTCCTTAGCTAATTACTCGTCGGAAACAAATGTTCAGAAGCATAGACTTAAATACTTGATTTCTCAACCGGAATTAAATACCATACACTTTGTAAAACCACACTCATCCTTAATCTATAAGATATCCAACAAAAATACCAATGTTATATTAGCTGAGGCTGGCACAGTTAGCGTTTTAAAGAGGCGGTTAAAGGTGGCTTTTCACAATATTTTGTTTGAACGTGCTGCTAGGGGACGAGGGGATGAGACGACTGGTAGTTAGACTTACCAAGTGTCAGGAGGGAACCGTAGATGTACCAGGTTGAATGTACTCCACTGATGACTTGAACTTGCCAGTATTGGGCTGAATGTTATTGATCGATGTAGATGGGACCTTGTATGCGTACGTACCCTGCAATACAAGACAACAAACCATTGGGTCTTTAAGAGGCTGTTTGTGAAAGACAGAAATTCATAGTGTGGTAGGAGTAGAAAGGCATTCAGATTTTTCAAAGAGGAAGACCATTAATTTTTGTGTGGGATTGGGATGTATCTTGATTTTGGGCTAAAGTGTATCGGTTTAGGTGTTTTGCAAACTTAAGATAAGGCCAAATTAACTACACAGCAGTTGGATTATATCAACCTCTTATGAGCAAGTTTGATGGTTGGATCTCCTTCCCTGGAGTAGGGGGATCAAGTTGAAAACAATAGTAGTCCAATATGCAGCCAGGCTTGGTATGTCAAGGTTAAAACTGTACCATTTAACTTGGTGTACCATGTCTAGTTACTTCTATAACACAAGGGTAGTAGTGCCAAGCTGCTTCAGGTCTTTCATAGTTGAATTATACTTAGCAGGTCTGAGCTAACCAACGCTAAGGGATAAGATTTGTTTTTTTTGAATCGGTAAGGTTAAATTTTGATAGTAGCTGAGGCTACTATATACCGAATTGGGTAATGCTAAGTTGCTACAGATTAAGTGCATGATCAGGAAGGACTGGAACGACCATATTTAGGAAAAGATTGGCCTCTACATGGTTGAATGATACTGGCTATGAAAGACAGGGAGGAGGTAATTTTTGGTTAGGAGAGCCAGGGTTATGTAGGGCTGAGAGGGACTGGTCTGCTCAAGGTAGAGAATGCTTACCCCACACAAGGTTAAGTGGGTTTCTCCTACACATAGTTTGAAAGGGCTAGGTTGTGTGAAGCTTGGTAATGGATCGTCTGGTACTGACAGCGCCCAAAACCTGTAAGGGCTGCATCATCAAAAAATAGAGTAAGGGAGGAGTAGACCTGAGGGTTGTGGTGGATAGTGACTTTATGGTATGTAACGTGTGTTCTGTAAAATCAGTGATAGCTTTGTACATAAAGAAATGTGACGATAAATAAAGAGGCACTCTGAGAATAAGCTACCTTCTGACCCTGTGGTATGTTAGTTGGAGTTTCCTCAGCTACCCTCTTCACAGATACGAGTATGTTAGCCAGTCATCCTATGGAAAGTGCTGCCATCCTTGTAAATGAGGGAATGACGCCAAATCATAAAAAGTGGTTATTACAGTTATGTTAGACATTAATCCCAACGTGATCCAAGGGTAATGAGACAGTTCCGAGGAAATGCGAGGCACTGATATTGGATTATGTTCGACGCTAAGACCACGTTACGCACTACCGCAAAGTTGATAGGTACTAAATGTTCTGCGACTGATCATAGGGTACAATGAGCGCTGATTCTATGGTATGTTTGATATTGCTCCCAGGGCAAGTTAGACTCTATTCCTTGGGCATATTAGGTATTGATCCCAGTGTATGTCAGGACATGATTCCAGTATGTGTTGGGTATTAAACCCAGGACACATTAAATACTAATTCAAGGGTGCCATAATTTTCAATATGTGATGAGCCGTGAATCCAGGGCATTTTAGACAATGATCCTGACATCTGACGGACCATTTTTGCCTGGCAGTTGCTAAACCATATCGTATAATAATCCTGGGGCATGACGGTTCAGTCAAACGGGAGGGCGGTATCTCCTGGATAGTATGA